>SNQJ01S0070468.1:113554-127416 GCA_010110895.2 Picea sitchensis | reverse complement strand
GGTTTCCTTACGAGACCTTAGAGCGGCCAACGGAGCCGTTAAACTCGTCAGGGTGGTCCATACCAAACGGCTTGGGTTATTTAGACAACCCCGGACCGGTTCCACTCTCCCAGTTGACGGATGGACTGTTTCACCCATCAACAGACTCTTGAATGGTTAATGATCAACTTTTATTCTACTATTACAAGTTATCCATCTCTCTTGTTTTGATATTTTCTATTGGTAAATGATTTATCTTTAGTGCTTCCTTTTATGGAATTATAGTGACTGATTTATTGTCTTTTGTTTATGAAAGTGTTGTCAAAACATATCATTTTGTTAACCTGGGGGTTCCTTGTTATTGAGATTTCCGCTATATGTGTTCCAAAGTGCCTGAAGTAGTTTGGTTCATATGTTCACATTTTCATCTTCATTCTTCCATCTTTTCACTGTTATCCTGTAAATTGATCCAAGATTGTTCTAGCCTTTATTGTTGAAGTATGTTTTATGGTGATTTTGTGTGGATACCTTGAACTAAGTTTGTCATCGATTCACTACTCCTAAAACTAAATATCTTACCTTTTACAAACTACTAATCTCTAATGGGTATTAGGATTACACCTATAGTGGTCTAGGTGTGACTTCTAGTGCTAAAACATGGTATAGTTATATGGTCTACCATATATAAAGTCTATTATATAACTCTAAATTCCATCGCATCTATATAATAATTGGTGGTTCTATATGAGAAAAAGTGGTGCGTTGAAATTAAAAGGTTGGAAGTTCTTTTTAACATATTGCATACGATATATTATATGAGCTCAACATTGATATCCTATAGTGCTTTCCCTCACTTGAACCTTGCTTTAATCACTCATATTGATATCCATATACCCATCACATTGATTGTTTGTATTGAATGTGTTTTTAAATAAAACATGGCTTGATGTGAGGTTTGGGCCGCCATTTAAGTTGTGGTTTTATGTGGCTATCAACATGGTTGTGTAGAATGTGATTTCTAGCTTACTTGGAAATGTTTCCAGAGATGTAATTAATTTATTAAAGGAAGTGGAGTCTGAGGTGGATTGTAAAGTTAACGTGAATATGGCTTCGGAGAATGTGACACCCCATGCATTCAATGCATGGGACACAAGAATTCATTGTGTTGAATTTACCACCCTTGCACTATTTTTGGCATTTCAGTTTTTCATTTCAGTTTTGGAGCTGTGAAGCAACAATGCTCTCCCAAGGCTCAGTTGTGGTGGTTGTTTGAAATAGTAACACTTGTTTTTCAGAGGTATTTATGGTGCTAAGAGAAGGCATTCTATTCTAGATCATACCCATCAAATGCATTTTATTTTTTGCAGTTATAGTTTATGGAATAACTCTACTTGATTGGTAAATTAACATACTCTTTGACTGTCTTCTTAAGTTTTCTTTTGTTGCTTCAAGAAATAATTCTACTCTTTTCATTTTCTAGTGTAAACTGTCATTCTAAAAACTATTATCTCTAGTTCTCAACTATGTAAAATCATTTTGAATCGCTCAGTATAACCTTTTACTTCTCTATAGCAGCCTCACTTTTCATCCATCAATATTTGAAACCCTAAACGAAAGTGGGAAAGGAACTTGTGGGTTTTCCTCTACATGTATGTTGGTTTTATTATGAGAAGTTTCAAACCCATGTCTTCAAATTCTTTCACTGATTGTTCTTGATCGTGCAATGCAAGATTTTCTTTAATATTATCATGTCATTGGTTTTATTTGTATTGCTAATAGTACATTTTATTGTTGTCTCTTTATACTCCGAGGTTCGGTAAATACTTGGTTGTATCGTTGGACATTATTATGGTCCTACACATAACAAAATTTGTTTTGAAGGTCAATATTAAATGAGAACTATACAACTTGTTACCTTTTCTTTCCCTATACATAAACATTTTATCATGCTTATGGTAAATGCTAACATGTTTTGAAACAAAGAAAAGGGTAACTTCACCCAATCTCGAACTCATGTACTTCAAAATATATTCTACAACCTTGTTTGACCTTGTGTTATTAATGGTTTCCCTAGACGTTGGTTGGTTTGATTTTAAAACCCCATCGCAAAAATTGAAGAATCCTTTGCTTGTACCATTTTATTGCTAAGTCCCTAAGATTTTAAGCCCTGTACATGAAGGAAAGGCACCTTGTCTTGATCATGATCTCAAATTTTTTGAGTCATGTTTCATGTCAAATAAATCATGTTTTGATTTTCTCTTAAGTCTAGTGAGTTGATCAGAGTACAAGTACAAAGTATTGATACCATGATGGTGGTGGTCATCATTATAAAAAGAGGGAAAGTTTTGGTCATATTTGCATGCCTCTATTGGAACTATAGTAAGTCTCCCCCTCGACGTCTCTCTCGATTAGAAAGGAAAGTAGTGAAAAAAAATTCTTCAAGCAATTTTGTTGGTGTTTTTGTTGCTTTTCGTTGGCATTGCACATTTTCTTTAGAGAAGTGGCCTCTTCTTGAAGAAATTATCTTTCATTGGATGTTTGTTCTGTTATTTTTAATACCCAATTGAGTAGTTTCTAAGTTAAGCGGGAAGGGTAAAGGTTTTATTTGTTCTTCCTTCATTTAAGGGATTCAGGTTTCATTTGGTCTATTCTAGTACCAGCCACTGAAGTCCTCTCTCAAGTTTCTTTGTTCTCTTTATTGGATCTCCCAAATTCATCTCAGGTGTGCAAGGGCTTAGCCAGTTTAGTGCCTTGTTTGAATCATTTTTGAATATTAAGTGGTGTTTCAAGGAAATGTAGGTTGTTGATTGAAGATGGTCCTCAACCTATAGCTTTGTATGGGAGTTTGGAAAATTTTAGATTTCCAATCGACTACCATGAGTTGCAAGAGATAAGGTGAGCTTTAAGAACTCACAAAGAATCTATTCAAGGGAATATAACTTCCATTTTCACTGCCATTGCAAAAACACATGAAATTGATCAACAAGTTACCACCCAAAATGAAATAGTGATGGGTACTCTGGTGTAGCTGAATTGTCAAATAAAGTCTTTATGCTTAACATATGGTAATAATATTGAGCAAGGATGATCATTATGGAACCTCCAACCAGGTGTAATCAATAAAATTTAATTGTGAAGGATTAAGGGAAGACAAAACAATGAGTTTGTTAGCAGATGGAATGGAAATGGTAAAAGCAGATTCAAACCTTGTGAATGAAGCAATGAATGAAGCTGCCAACTTCCATACCTTTTGTCAAGTAACATGTTTTGCAAAATCATTAGGATTTTAGGAGTTATTTTTATTGTATTTATACTTCACATAACCACTTTGATGTAACATGTTTTGCAAAATCATAAGTTATTTTTTTATTGTATTTATACTTCACATAACCACTCATAACCACTCCGATGTAATACTTAAAAAACTAGATAAGTGTAATAGTTAAGTTAGTGATTCTATTTTCAATTTTGTTGAAATTTTTGACTTTAAACTCTAATGTGTTTTTGATGCAGCCTTTATCAACATAAAATATCCCCATTGTAGCTGAACAAAGAAGACACGATATAGATTTGCAAATTTGAATTAGAAACTGCAATTAAATTGAGGCACATTAATAGATTTGAAAATTATAATTAGAAACTACAATTAAATTGAGGCACTTTAGCAAAGCCAGAAAGAAAATATATGTATTCCAAGCAAAGTAAATGGACACCACATTGAAAAATGGAACAAAGAATATGTGAAAATAATTTAAATATACCATTTTAGTGGATAGGAACATAGTTATTTTAGGTCCGATGGATGCACCTAATTAGTAAAATTTAACACCAAGTTTAATATAGGGTGGCTTTAAAACATAAACTTTGGTTTTTTCTTTGAAAAACATCTGAACTTTTGGTGTACTACTTTCATTTTCTCCATGACATGGCAGGGTGAAGTTGGAAAGATTTTGTTGGCCTTCAAAAGCATTGATTTTTTTTTATCAGCAACAAGTTAGATTCCCATATTCTCGCTCGACAGTAGTATGGTATGGCCACATGAACCAAGAAAAGGGTGGCATTAAATCTCTTCTACAATCAATATATCATACAATTCTGGAAATTTTGCTGTAAACTTTGCCAACTGATTCAAAGAACAAATTTTTTCGACACATAAATGTTGCGAGCGATGCATTCATTACATGCAACCTGTAGTTTCCAATGTCCCACAGAAAAATCCCCCTCAAATAACATGTCTTGTCTGATAAAATATTTGTTCATATAATCCTGCACATGGTTCGCATCCCACGCATCTTCCAACCAAGCAAACTATTGATAATTTTGAAATTCTTCTACGAAATCCCAATTTTCACCCTAGCATTTGAGATCGGGGTTCTTGGACAAACCATTGGCGGTGAAGGTTTCCTTAGAAGGTTGACAGAACTTGTCCTTAGAGTCCATAAAAATGATTGAAGAAACCCCATTTTGAAATAAAGATATGGCGATTTTCTAAATGAACATATGGTCCCCATTAGACTTACTTGTGAGAAGGGAGGCTGGCACTGAGAGACTTCATATGGAAGAGGGGGTTTCCATTGCCATTGGGCATCGGTGGAGGTGATAAATCGCGTGAAGAATTGTCGTTATCTGTGATTTCTTCCAAGGAATCCAAAGAGGCCCTCGAATTGGGTGAAGAAATAGAAAAATAAGAACAATATAGATGGGTAATTGGCAGGGTATCAATTCCCTCCATTTAAATTTCAAAACTCAAATGTGAGGAGATGTCGGGCAGAACTGAGAGTTGGATGACGAACGGAAGACAAAGGGTGAAACAGTGTTTGGCATCGAAGGGGTATGAATGGGGCGGAGGGGCATTGTGCAACAGAGTCGTATGACAACCGACGAAGCGTTCTACCTTTTAGGATTTCATAGACGAATTTCAAAATCATCAACAATTTTCTTGGTTGGAAGATGTGTGGGATGCGAACCATGTGCAAGATTATATGAAAAAAGATTTTATCAGCCAAGAAATGTTATTTGAGGGGTATTTTTCTACGACATGGACATTGGAAACTACCGATTGCATGTAATTAACGCATCATTGGGTGTAAACATATTTTTGGAAATTTACTATTTTTAGCAGTTTTTAACTTTCGGGCCCATTTTGAAGGCCTAGATGATTTTTTTTTGGGATCAATAATCTCAATGATATCCGAAGGCTACGATTGAGCCCTTAAAATTAATCTCCTTGATGATATCTTTCCAATGGGCTATCGTGCACCTAAAACGAAGATCGTATGAAAAAGTTACGACTCGATGAAGTTGATGTAGTAACTTACCCAAATGGGGCCCACATGACTTTTGGTGCTTCATCTCCTAGGGTTAGGTTTTTGGAGGTCTAGGATTTTTGGCATTCCTATTTATTGTAAAAATTACTTAAGAGCCTCATTCTAATCATATTCTTGTGAATGAGCACAATCGTCACATCTCTTCTTAGAGATAAGCTATCACCATTCCAACAAGCTTGTTTTCCGTTGCATTTTACAGTTTCAGCTTATTTCCTTATTGAATAGAAAACCGGTTTTAATGTATCTATGTTATTCTGTGTTAAGCATATTTTGATAATCTGTATTAATTTCATTCTTCTCATAAAATTCAGATCAGTGGTATCAGAGTGGTATGCTCCTTGTCTTCTTAATGCATGTCCCCAACGAGGTCAAGGTACAAATAATTGGGTCTCGAGCTTGTTTCTCTTGAGGAAAAAATCTCTCTCACACCCAGACGACCTCACATGACAGGAGAAAATAAATATGACGGGATAGGAGATCCTTTCAAAATGTTTCTTGACTAATCCCTCACGCAATAGAGGAACGAAATGATGGATAGTTTCGTGCAAATCCTTCGTTGACGACCAACAAGTGGTGCATATTCCTCGAGCGGAGGTGTCGCCCCCTTCAAGTTACAAATAAACTTCTATATTCATATAATTGAATATCATATAGACGCAAATGTTGTAGACAAGTGGTTGAATCTACTAGAAGGTTATTTTTATGTCCATAACTTTTCGAATAGAGAAAATATTACTTTTGCACTCCTCAAATCCATTCCCCATGTCAACGATTGGTGGAAAATTTTCTATGATAAAAAGGAAATAGAGGAACCCTCATTATTTACAATCGCGGCCACCTTGGAATCCTTGAGGGATGTTGTTAAGGAACAATACTACCCTGTCAAAAGTTATGATGACTTGTATACTAAATGGACAACACTGCGGCAATAAATAGACCAAGCAGTGTAGAGTTCAAAAATATATTCCATACCTTGCGCACCAATATGGGTATCAAAGATTCAATGTGATATATGACGCTCAAGTATCGTAGTTCTTTGCAGAGATAAATTTAGACCAAAATGGAATTTATGGACATCTCGTCCTTGGGCACAGCCTACCGATATGTCTTCAAAATCGAGCAGAAGCTCAAACAAAAGACACGACAATTTGGGCCTGGGAACCCCTCATAACAAAAGCTAGGAAGGGGCGGCCCCAACCCACAGAACAAAGGACAGAGAAACTATGGATAGTATCAAGACAAACAGTCCTAGACACAAGAAAAGAAGGACACCAAAAAGACAACGAAAGATACGAGGAAGTGGTGTGACTTCCATAAGACCCCTTGGCATAAAATGGTTGACTGCGGTTCAAAGAAGTCGTTGGTGGCCAAAGTGAAAGCCTCTGAATCAGATGTGGGTTCTGACTCTAAGTCAGAACTAGAAAGGGGAAGACAAATCATTGACATGAAACCCAATGCCATTTTTTCTACCACCAAGCTGCATCCTAGTGAACTAGACAAGCCACAAGAAGACGAGCGCCTCTTGCATTCACAGATGTGGGTAAAAGGCACACCGTTGCACTTCATCATTGAAAGAGGTAGCCAGAATAACCTCATCTCAACAGAGGTCATCTAGCGGCTGGCCTTGCCAACAACGCTACACCCACAACCCTACACCATTGGATGGCTCCTCCAAGGAAGTGATCTCCGCATCAGCCAATAGTGTCGATTGTTGTATGAAAGCAAGCCCTTCAAAGATGAGGTATTGTGTGATTTTTATCCTCTCGAAGTTTGTAATGTTCTTTTGGGCCGACCTTATTTCTGGAAACACCATGTTTTATATGATTCTAGGCCTTGTAGTGTTATTGTTACTTTAAACAAGAAATTGTACAAGATAGGAAAGGTAGTCCCTCCTTGTGCTATTTCCTTGATCTCTGCTAAGAAATGCAAGAAGGTCATCTCTCAGACCATGAAATTTTTCTTCTTTGTGATTCGCTCTCAAAGTGAGCGAAAGATAGCAACCACATAGAGGGCCTTCGTGACTAATATTTACACACAAAAGAAGAAAGTGGATAAGGTCATGGAAGAATACTAAGATATCTTCTCCTCTCCTACCGGGGTACCTCTGCACTTCCAGGTCAAGCATCCCATCAATTTGACCTGAGGCACACCGCTACCAATGAACTTGTCTACCACCACTCTTTGTTATAAAGTGAGGAGATCAAGAGGCAGATCCAAGAACTTCTCCACAAGGGGCACATACATCCCATCTCATCTCCTTATGGGATCCAAATCATGCTGGTGCAAAAGAAAGACGTGACTTGGTGACTCTGCATTGATTACTGGGCTCTGAATAAAATCATAGTCTAAAACGGGTACCTGATTCCCCAAATCGATGACCTCCTTGATCATCTCACGGGGTCCAAATACTTTAGTAATATCGATCTAAAGTCTAGATACCACCAGGTCCCAATAGAACAGATAGATCTACGAAAGACTACCTTCAAGTCAAAAGAAGGTCTTTTTGAATGGCTAGTCATGCCCTTTGGTTTGACAAATGCTCCAACAACTTTTATGAGGATGATGGATGATATCCTATGACCTTTCACTAATAATTTTGTAGTGGTATATTTGAATGACATACTCATCTACAAAAATACTTGGGAAAAGCACTTGCAACGTAGTCAATAGGTTTTTCACACCCTGTGACAACACAAACTATATGCAAACTTGGAGAAAAGATCCTTCGGCATGGACAATGTCCATTACTTAGGCTACATCGTTGATCAATATGGTGTGCATGTGGATCCAACCAAGATCCAGGTCATATGTGATTGGCTAGCCACAACCAAACTCACTGAACTTTGGATCTTCTTGAGCCTCGTGAATTTCTATCGTAGGTTCTTGTTGGGATTATCTCATATCGCATGGGCCCTCAGCCAATTAACCAGGGGTGGCGATAAGGAAATATTTGTGTGGGTTCTGTCCCAAAAACAAACCTTCGATGACTTGAATTAGAATTTTTGCTCATACCCAATACTTTCATTACCGTACCTACAACATCCCTTTCAGATCAAGACAAATGCTTCAGACTATGTTGTGGGCGTCGTTCTCACTCAAAACAGCCACCCTGTAGCATATCATAGTGAGACACTATTAGATGTTGTCTGTAAGTACCCTACTTAAGAAACATAAATGTACTCCATTGTGCAATCCTGCTACCAGTGGAGACATTACATTCTTGGGATGGAGACAATCATCCACATTGATCACAAGCTACTACAGTTCATGTAGACCCAAGGAAAATTGCAGAATTACCGCCATCAAAAGTGGTCCACATACTTACAACAGTTCCACCTCAACATCAAGTATAAAATAGGAAGTACCAACCGATTTTTTCATTTCCTCATCTGACCTCCAATCATGACACTCACCACAGTGCTAGACTCTTGCAACCAGAAGACATTTAGATGGCCCCACCTCTACGAGACAAACCCTGACTTATCCACCACATACCAAATGTTGGGCACCAACTCAGTGGTCACTAATTTCCATCTTCAAGATGGGTTTTTGTGTCATCTGGGCCATCTTTGTGTTCCATCAAGAGAGAGTGTGAAGCCGATTTGGGAAGATTACTACATTCGGTGGAAAGACACTTTGGCATCAAAAAGACAATGGTAGTTATGCAAAAACATTTCTACTGGTTGAAACTTCAATAGGATGTCGATAAGTAATTCAGGTCCTGCACCACCTGTGCTATTGCCAAACCGAGCACTAAGCAATAGGGTTTGTACACCCCTCTGCCTACTCCTGACAGGTTGTGGGAATCCTTCTCAATGGACTACATGTCGGGCCTCCCTTCCACTAAGAGGGGAAATGAGTGTGTTTTATGGTTGTTGATCGCTTTTCCAAGATGGCGATTCTAGCCACCTGCAAGAAGAACATCACAACATAAGCCACTATGAAGATCTTCTTTGAATGAGTATGGGTACATTTTGGGGTCCCGCAAACCCTTATCTCAGACCGTGACAGTTTGTTCCTCAACACATTTTGGTCAAGCCTCTGGTCACTGTTGGATACCAAGCTCACCAAATCCACTACCTTCCACCCCCAGATAGATGGAAAATCTTAAGTCGTAAATAGAATGATTGTACAAATCCTTCTCATGTATAATTCAAAACACCCCCACACATGGGATCAGAGTCTTCCCTATGTCCAACATAGATACAACTGATCCCTACATAGCTCACCTAGCCACAACCCCTTTTAGGTGGGGTTGGGATTCCAACCATTGGGCCCCATGGATGTTGCACTACCCCTGGTGAACACCTTGGCTGACTTGTCCCCTACTCCACCAGAAGATGAAAAAGACACCTGTTTCATTGATTGGATCCAACACATCTGCTAACAGGTTTAGGATATTCTACATAAGTCTAATGCAAAGTACAAGCAACACCATGATCAACATCAGGTGCCACATAAGTTTTAGGTGGGAGATAAATTTTGGTTGCACTTTCAAAAAGAATGCCTTACAGGGCCCCATCGGATGCTTCACCCACTCTGTTATGGGTCGTACACCATTACCAAGGGTGTGGGTGACAATTCGTTTGAGATCAACATTCCCCCTTTCCTTGGCATGCACCCAGTCTTCAACGTGGCTCTTCTTCGACCATATTTCCCACCATTATTGGACACCTTAGAGATAGAAAAGTAGTTGACACAAAAATAGATAAACCCTAACTCCATGCAACAATAATCCAGTGATCATATTGTGGACACACATATCAAGGGAACTCGACAACAAAGGATCCAACTTTATCGAGTCATCAAAGAAGGGCAGCTCCTACACCAAGGAAAGTGGCTCACCCGGGGCCAAATTCAGCAGAAATTTACTCATATGATGGGAGAACTAAACGCAATGGAGACCACTTCTTTCTAATGAGGAAGAATTGATCCAAGTGGATATATGTGGCCACTCACCTTTTCCAACTCGCTCAAAACAATTTTCTTGCAATTTTGGCAATTTACTATTTTTAACAGTTTTTAACTTCTGGGGCAATTTTGAGGGCCTAAATGAAGGTTTTTCGGGATCAATATTCTCAATAATAGTCGAAGGATCAGATTGAGCCCCCAAAATTAATCACCTTGATGATACCTTTACAACGGGCTATCGTGCGCCTAAAATGAAGATTGTATGCAAAAGTTACGACCCCGCGAGGTTGATGTACTAACTTACCCAAACGGGGCCCACATGAATTTTTACGCTTGATCTCCTAGAGTTAGGTTTTTGGATGTATAGCGTTTTTGAAATTCTTGTTTATTGTAAAAATTCCTTCAGAGCCTCATAGAAATCATCTTCTTGCAAATGAGTGTAGTCGCCACATCTCTTCTCAGAGATAAGCCACCACCATTCCAGCAAGCTTGTTTTCTGCTACATTTTACAGTTTCAACTTATTTCCTTATTGAATAGAAAACTCGTTTGACTGTATCTCTATTATTTTGTGTTAAGGATATTTTAATAATCTGTATTCATTTCGTTATGCTCATAAAATTTGGATCAAAACATGTGATTGCAAATGAATGAAGAATATTGCAAGTGTCTTATTGGATGGATATGTCCCTCCTACAAGACCAATTTTATGCAGGTATTGAGAAGAATTACTCAAGAAGCAGATGAAGAAGAGAGAAGAAGGTGTTGAATCCATAATAATAGAAGATGGAAACAAAATGAAGACTAATGAATATGATGACTCCATGACATAAGCATATAACAAAACAAAGACTCTAAGACATAAACAAAAGAAGAGAAATACGAGGGAATATTGAAGAGGAAAGGATGGTGAAAAATGAAGTAGCGAAAGTGTTAAAGGGATCAAATACTACAACAACAAAAGAAGACAAAGAAAAAAGAAGGAAGCAAAACAAGGTAAATAAGTAGTACCATGTGTTAAATAATTTGATATTCATAGAGAATGAGGTCCCTAAGAAGTTTTAATATCCTCTTTGATAATGTTGTTTTGATGATGGAAACAAAGATGATATTGGTCTTATGTTTGTAAAAGTGTTATATTTTCCTGTAACCAAATTTGAAATTGTATGTACCTAAGTGAAATGATGATGTAAACTATGAAGAGGCATGTATACCCCCATAATATTTGTTGTATGTTTGTAGTAAACTAAAACCACTTGTCATGACAGAGATAAGTTCGTGATCAGCTAGAAATCACTTGATTCAATGGTTTATGGTGAGTTTAAACCACTTTAGAAATGTAATAGTTGAGGGTAAGCCAAAGGATACCCACGATCAAGATTGATAATGATGCAAGGGCAGTAAAAGGTACATGTCACCTAATTAAGACTTAGTATTTATGGTCACCTATCGTTATATAAATATACCATTGGTACAATAGAATGTACATACAGGAATGTTATGATGTAATATAGATTTTCCCCTTGTGGGTATCTTAGTGTAATTCTCTATGTCCCTTGCTTTATATGTGTATTTTTGTTATTTTTAATTTCAACTATAAATATGTGTGTGTGTGTGCACGCGCGCGCGTGTGTGTAGAGACAGAAAGAGAGAATAATATTATACTCTTACAACCCATTCTCTTTAACTATATGACTAACATATTAATACAAAATCATAATACTTTACTTCTACCTTTTGAAAAATAAAAGCACAATCATTACAATCAGAAAATATGAGAGAATTTAATTTTATTTAATTCCAACAATGACATGCGTCCATTTATTTATACTTACATGAATCGGTATCAAGGGTATTTCTCTTCATTTGAACCATAAAGAACCAATGAATGCAAAGAAAATTTAACTTTATGCTACATGCTAGAGTAATTTCAGATATTAATTACTAGCATGACAACCAATGACCTTGAAAGAGTATGTTGTAACATATTGAGTTATCCCACTTGAATTCAATATTTGTATACTAGACTGAATATATGTCTCGGTGCAATAATCACTAAATCTTAAACACAAATTGAAAGTGATATTCACCACTGGTAGAATTCTCTTGGAGCCAAAGTAACTACATACATGGATTTGAAAGCAAATTCAATCCATAATTAAGAAATATGCAAGTATAAATCTAGATTTAGGTTGGTTGAAGGAGAAGACTTTGGACACAAAATTCACTATTTCCCTACACATTCACTACATTTGACAATCCTCTCTTATATACAATTGAATTTTGGAAATAATAATAGGGAAAAAGAGTGCATGTACTAAATAAGTACATAATGGAACAAAGTAACTCTATAATCATAGTGTAAGGGAAAGCAAAGGAGAATTCATGACTATAAGCAACAAGGGAAAAAGTAATTTAACCAAATTTCATATTTTAACCCTATCAAGGGAAGAAGGAAAGTTGCAATAGAACCAAAACGAAATTTGGAGATAGGAGACACTTTAAAGAGTGACAAAAAAATTCCCGAGTCCTTTCAACAACAACCCAATTCCACTCAAAAGAATGTATTTTTATCGTTATATAATAATTCCCATTTGATAAATTTTGGGACTACCATCTCTTGTAGAAATATTTTATTACTAGCAGATGGGAGGAACCCTCCACAGAGACAGGTTTGATGAGAATTAAATTCAACAACAATTGTAAAAAATGGTATGCAAAGATTCATATAAACAAAGACAAAATTTGATGAATTTAAATTCACACATATATAAATTTCAAAACATAAAATTTTAACTTATCTTTTGGGGACTGTAGACCAATAACCAATTGAGCAAGCAATTTCCACCCAACCGTAGTCAAATATACAATGGAATCCAACCCCTATCCATGATATGATACCACCAAGGAGAAGCAGGGATAATTAACTCTGAAATTTGGACTTAAGACAATGTTTTCTTCTGCCTATTTCTTGATGACAGATCAACATTAAGGCACCCACATACCTTCCCCACACAACACAAGGATCATCTCCTTCTCTGTTTTCCATTACCTCATAAACTACTCCTTCTCATGCTATCCAATTTTTTCATAGAAGGTCCACGATGATGTCTCAAGTTTCAACAAAGTTCTCCATGGTTTCTTTTCTTTTTCTCAATGCTACAAGCTTCCATTCATGGCTTGTTCATCTATTGTGGGCTTGGCTCCCCTTTTCCAATGTCTAACCTATAAAAACTATTTCCCACTCCTCTTTCTAACAACTCTCCTCTCCTCATTCCAACTTCCCTCATACTTAATGGATGGAGAAATCAAATTCAACTTCTCTTTCTAGTTCCAATAATGTAGGGGAGATAGTTTATTAAAGTTTAAGAGTTTTGACATAGATTGAGGAATTTGTTTCCTCCACTCCTCTTAACTTCTTTTTTATTTGAAATTAAAAATTAAAATTGGGTGAGGGTTCTAGGTAACATAAGGTAGATGATTTAGGCAAAAAAACCCCTTAGGTATAAATCTCACTTATGGTATCATACCCTTTATAGATGCTCAAGATTAGATGATGTTGTTCTTGTTATTTAATATCTGCAAAACAAAAAGATGTACACTAATCACAACACCATGGTATGGTGTCAATGTAGGAGAGTTATAAA
>SNQJ01S0070468.1:94218-105203 GCA_010110895.2 Picea sitchensis | reverse complement strand
GGTCCCAAGTCTCAGTTAGAGGGTATGTGCGGCGGAAGTAAAAGGAGGGGTCAAGCTTCGGTGAAAATCTCGAAAAGTCATCTATCTCGCATGCCTTGGGACATTGATCTCATTTCAGCATTCCGACATTTTGGAGTTCGGGGAATCATAAGGGAAGAGGAACAACTTTTGTTTGTTTGCTCAAAGTCCCAAAAACTGAAATTGGTGGGCATGTGTGCAGCGCATTGGAGGAGTCAACCTTCATTGACATTTCGCATTTCAGCATTTGCCAAGAGCTGTGGAAATACATCGGGACTCTCCAACTCCCGAAACCCGAAGTCCTTTGTGGCTTAAACAAAGGGTTGAATTAACCCTTGGCATGGTTTTAGTGAAGATCCTGAGAAGATCTCGGCCTGAGGGCAGGGGGTCTGTGTCAATAATGTTTCCATTAATGTTGTGTGTTGAATTTAGAGGTTGGTTGGAGGTTGTTGAGAGATTCTATCAACCTATATGTCCATATTTGGAATTAATTGGATCTGAATCCAACTATATATATGTGTGTGTGTGTGTGTGTGTGTGTATTGTATATTCACTTGTTTAAGCAATATAAATATTATTCATGTGAAATTTGTGAACTATGTCTTCTCTCCAATTTTCTTATTGTGTAATCTACAAGTACTTAAATTTATAGATTTTCATATATGGTGCCAAGTTCCAACCATCATAGAATTCTACAAAATACTTCCACATTTACTTCTCCGTAGACATTTCCTCTCTCTCATCTTGTCAACATGCTTTGTGTGTCCTTTCAAGCACAAAAATCTTGATTTTCTTCAAATCTTTCCATTTTGTTTTTTTCTCTACTGAATGTATACATGACTATCTTAAATGTACAAGTTAATTGCAATTAATATTTTATTTTTTATTTTTGTTGGGCTATATGAAAAAAAGACAGAGTAGTTTTAGAACAAAATGTTTGTTAAAAAACAACATAGTAAAAAGAATGAGAAGTTGCATTGTTGTAGCAACAACAAGTTCATTTTTGGTGAATGTGATGAAAGAGCATCAACTCTGTATACATGTTTTATAAATATCTTTACTCTCTGTTCTTGTCTTTTATGTATGGTATCTTTTCTTTCTGTTTTGTTTTCTAGTACCCTCTGCCTCTTCCTTTCACCTGGTATTAGAGCCAAGGTCAGTAAAATTGAAGTTTTTTCAAAAAAAATTGAGGAGGTAAGAATTATCTAACAAGTTATTTACACTCAACAATGGCACCTCCAATTACAAGTTTGACAAACCCACAAATTCCTCAGTTCAATGGGAAAGATTATTATTATTGGGAAATCACAATGAAAACATTGTTTTGTTCTCAATACATAAGGGATCTTGTTGAGAATGGTTACCCAGAACTAGCAGATGCAACAACATATAATGCATTGCCTCAAGGACAGAAGGATTCATTGAAGGATAACAAGAAAAAAAAACAAAAGATGTCTTTTATATATTTCAAGGAGTGCATGAGAGAATTTTTCCTAGGATTGCTACAACAACAAAGTCAAAACAAGAATGGGATATTCTTCAAACAACATACCAAGGAATGACCAAGGTGAATAAAACTAAGCTAAAAATGATAAGAAGTAATTTTGAGACCATATACATGAAAGAATCAGATACAACAGACTCATTCTTTACTCAAATCATTGGACTGGTAAACCAAATTAGATCACATGGTGAAAATTTTGAAGACAAGAGAGTGATTGAAAATATTTTAAGAAGTTTTCCTACAAGATTTGAATCAATTGTGATGGCCATATACGAGAAAACAAATCTTTCACAATTTTTAGTTGTTGAGCTACATGCATCTCTCATTTCTCATGAACATGGACTAAGAAGGTCAACAAATTCATCTTTGGATCATGCTTCCAAGACACAATTCTCAATCAGTCATGGTAGAGGCAGGGGAAGAGCGAATTTCAGAGGTAGAGGTAGAAATTCAAATAGAGGTGGAAGAACCAATCCATTAAACACAAGTAGACACTCAAGTTGAAGAGACAACTTTGAAATATCAACTCAAAATCAACCTCAAGACCAAAGGTATGATAAATATTCAATTCAATGTCACTATTGTAAGAAATATGATCATTACTTAAATGAATGTAGAAAGAAACAATATGATTCCAGGCAACAAAATGCAAATTTTATCAAAGAAAACCAAAATCAGGGTAGTATGTTCTTAGCTTGCAATGCTCCATGAGAAAATGAGAAGGATATACTATTTTTAGACTGAGGTTGCATCAACCATATGACCGGAAAATCTAGAAATTTTTTCTAGTTTGGATGAAAGTGTAAAATTAGATGTCACATTGGGGATTGATAACAAAGTTTCAGTTATGGAAAAATGAAACATCAATATTCTAACCAAAAGGGGGGAGAAAATGTTTATTTCCAATGTATGATTTGTTCCTCTGTTGAAGCATAAATTGATGACTATTGGTGTTAGGTACATAACCTCCCTAACCCCTCACATAGGTAGAATAATATATTTCCATGAAATAAAGTCCAATATTAATAAGGCCTAACAATAAGGAAGAATAAGTCAAATGTAAGAAGACGTAATAGAAGATTCCACTTCTAGAAGGATATTCCTCTAGATTGTTCTTTTAGATAGATATATTTAGTATAAATAGGAGTAGAGGGTATGAGAAGTTTTTTCTTAGAGATTATTGTAACAAAGCTCTGCTCTTTTGGAGTTTTCTCCCTCGAAGAGGCAAGCAAAAATTGCTATCAGTAATAAAGGTGCTCCTTTTGGTGTTATTTTGGTATTATTATGATATTGATTTGGTTACATTACTATTATTATGCCATTTCTTTCTAAATATTTATGTTCTACATACTATATTATATATGGAATATTAGAAGTGGTATCAGAGCACTTCCTGGGCATAAAATTGTGGGTTATTTGTTTTCAGGGTTAAGATGTATTCAAGCATCTTAAAGATACATAGATATGTCCTTACACACATAAAACCATGCTCGGGGAGTAATACATGCAGGAAATACAAGTGGTACTTAAGCGCACATATGTTGACCACCCTTGTAACCCTAGTTGGTACTCGTTCGAGTCGTAGGACATTAGAAAACACTTGTATACGGATCGACCTAGATCTCCTAAATCCCTCCATAGATAGATCGATTGGTCGCATCACTATTATAGTTCCACCGAGAAAAACACTCGGGAAGATACTCTCTAGTACTTGGGTAGTCAAGTAGTACGGCTAAGATAACGGTCTAGCCTCCTTAGTTTGTGCCCTGAGATATTGTGACAAGTACTAATGTTGGACCCCACAAGTATATCAGAGAGATATAGCACAGGGAAAAACCTTGTATGTAGACACCTTGCATACCCTAACCCTTAGGATGGAAAAAAAAAACCAAAACAGGCAAGATCTATTTCCGCACAACTGTGCCTCTTGCATTTTGGTTGCGAAATTACTACATATTTCTTCCTGTTAAGAATTTGGGCATTTCAACACTGGATTCTTCTTCAAATCAAAGTATAACTCCGTATAAGTATAAGAAAAAAAGAAAAAATTATGTATCCTTTTGGCACCATTATTTGAGCCCTATCCCATTGGATTTCTCTCTTCACCCCCATCACAGTCATACCTATCATTTTTCAGCAACTGTTTTTTTCTGATGGACCCGACACACTTATTTGGGCCTTATCCCATTTGGTTCCCCTTGTCGCCCTGGTCATCATGATAGCCTTCACCCATAACCCATTTTTTGTGTGGTCCCACCCATCCCTTTCCATTTTCCCTCTTCATCATGGCCCACACTTGTATCCAAGACTTGGAAGCCCACTTCATTTCCTTGTCCTCTAGTTTCCCAGAGACCCAACAAGAAGTGAGGTAGCTTACTACCAATATTGCCAGCATCAATAAAAACATGTATTCCTCAATCGACAATAAAATGGAAACCATCAAATAGGACCTCGCTACCCATGTTACATCCTTCACTAACACGATCTACACAAAGTTGAATATCTCTGTAGACCTTACCTCCTCTGACCCACCTTTGCACTAAAAAGGTGAAACTTCCTCCAATTCATAGACTTTTCAGCCCCATGACTTTTAGCATGAACTACGCCTTCCACATTTGGATGTCAAAAAATTGGATGGCTCAGATCCCACTGGATCAGTAACTCAAATGAAACATTATTTCTCTTTGTATGGAATTACAGATGAGTTGGCCAAAATATGGTATGGTGTTCTCCATCTAGATCAAGAACGTTGGTAATGGTGGAAATGGACAAAAAATCCTCACCAAGGGTATGTGTCTTGGACGCAATTTGTGGCAGAGATTTATGAACACTTTGACATTGACACCAACCATTTAGGTTGTTTGACAAAGTCAAAAAAAAATGGCATAGTGGAAGACTTTATAACTACGTTTGAGCGATTGACTTTCTATAGAGAGGGCATGTCTAATGATTTTTTCCAAGAATGTTTTATCAGTGGCCTCAAGGATGAGATATATTCCCATGTCCTCATGGATCAGCCTCAGAGTTGTGTGGAAGCTACTAAAAGAGATAAGGAAGCACAATAGGTTGTTTCTTCTCAAACCAGAAACCCTCCTTTATTCCTCGCCCTAAACTAGTCACTCCCACTCCTCCTTCCACTCCACTAAAGATCTAGAAGTTGACTAGGGTAGAAATGGTTGAATGACAACTCAAAGGTTTTTTCATAATTGTGATGAAAAACATTTTACTGGGCACAAGTGTAAGAAACAAACACTTTTTATGGGCATATCCGAGGATGTTTCTAAAGATGATATCGAGGACCCCCTATGGTCGAGTCACCTGAACTCACTGACATGACTCCACCCTCTAACCCTCCCGAAGTTGAACTGGTCATTTCCCTCAATGCTCTCACTGGATACTCTGCTCCCCAAACCCTCAAACTAATTGGTTAAATCAAGCATCAGAAGGTCATCATCCTTGTTAACAGTGGAAGCACCGATAATTTTATTCATCGCCAGATTACCCAAGAAACTAATTGTTATGTCAGTGCATTCAATAATTTTCAAATCATGATTTCCAATGGAGGGTCCATGAAATGTGGGGTTGTTATGAAAATGTGCATCCCAAAAATGGTCAGCACCACATGAAATCTCATATGTTTGCTATCAACATGGGTGGTTGTGACATTGTGTTGGGTTCCAAATGGTTAAGGACTTTGGGTCCCATTCTCATGGATTTTAAGGAATTAACCATGCAATTCAACTAGGAGGGCCAACAATACAAGTTATAAGGAATCACAAAAGGTTCCCCTGAGATCATTAGTTCCCATTGCATGGAAAATCTCTGCAAAAAAGGTCATTTCATCATTATTCCACAACTCCATTCCATTCACACCACTAAGACACCCTCTGTGTCGCAAGACCTCCAATCCATCCTCTCCAAACATCAAGTTTCTTTTTCTACTCCCTGGGAACTTCCTCCTTCCTGTGGTGTTCATGATCATTCCATTCCCCTTGTCCCTAACAATATTCCTCCCAATGTTCATCCCTATCATCATCCCTTTTCTGATAAAAACAAAATTGAGAAAATTGTTCAAGAATTCCTCAGCGAAGGCATTATCTGTCCTAGTACGAGACACTTGTTATGAGGAAAATATCTCTATAGCTAGGGTGAACCACAACAGATGGAAATGACTGCAGAAATAAAATATATCCCAACAACACACTATATAAACTAATATGCAAGTGAGATAAGAAAAAGGCCTACCTCGTCCAGATGTTCGATGATGTCCACCGTTGAGCACTTCGACCCAAAGCTATATATACATGCAACAAGTTCTCAACAAACAAGAAAATCAAGCCTATAGTGATAATATAAAGGGTTAGCACATTATATATCATAATCCATCAATATAAATAACAAATACACCCATGGATAATAACTCATAAATTTGCAAGATATTAATTGGATGGGAAGAGAGTATTTCTATTAATAAATGATCATCATAAGTGAAAATATTACAGACTTCCGTGTCAGAACGGTTCGAAACCGAGAAACCAATTTCCTTCCAACTGGGCCTCCACCACTTCAATCTTCCATCAAAGGCAAGCTCATAGAAGCGAGACAATGAGGTTCTCCATTAATATGGGAAGAGCTTGGGGGTTAAACACTGTGTTCAGACTTAAAGGACAAAGGGATGCAGACTCAATATGAAGTAAATAATTTCTCTAGAGTAACTTTGCTCTCAAATTTGAATTCGTTCTCCCTTTTACATAACTCGAAATTGGCCCATTTATAGCCTTCAAAATGGAACTGAAGGGCCGAGTCGAAACATTTCCAGTATATGGAAGGCCAAGGATCATAGATATCCTATCATGACATGGAAACCCGACATTTAATTTTCATTTTCTAGCACAAAACATGATGTACGTGGGTTGTAGTGGATCAGTTTGCATATATGCTTGTTGTAGAGCGTGCAAGATGCGTACAAGTGGAAAAATTTGTATTTTTGTCTCTGGATTTTAGTAATAGGGAAGATAACTCTGCATAGGGAAATGGAATAAGGATCTCTCTACAATATTTCATAGGGTGAGGAAAATATTTACCTAACAGATGCCCTCTAATGTGTGAGGTCAGAGGAGTATCTGTGATGGTCGAAATACATTATAACTAATCCAGAATAGGAGTGGTAGGGAACCAACTAGACGAACTCAGTTTCTCATTACATTCTGCACTGACTTTTCATACATGGATGCCAATAAAATTACACTGCAGATCCATGTGAAAAATATACCAAACAAGTTTTCGTGGCCATGAATAGGCAAATACAAATGTGGTTAAATTCCAATAGTTTTCATAGTCATGAACAAGGCCCAGTAGAACCATTCTGAAAACCAATATGAAGATATTTGTATACCATGGAGTACAATCTGATCTCCCATGATCACTGAATTCATATAGGTAATGGTCCAATGAAAAGGAAGCAACAACTTAGGAAAGTTGCGGCCACATAGTGATGTCTTCAAGTCTTCTATCCAATTCGCCAAAGTTGAAAGTCTACATCATGTGAATAAAGGAGTTGAGGTCGAACACAATGAGTCATCATTTGATTACCGGTCATTGATGTATATGGTTAACAAATGAGAGACAGCCTACCGATAATGAAAGTAGGTATCAAGGCACCGAGTACATTCTTACAAGTGTGAATAAAGGAGTCAATGTCGAACACTTGAAGAATCCATCGATAAATAGACATTGATGTATTCCCAACTTTCGATGGCGAGAGAGCCTGCCACTGATGACAACAAGCCTCGAGGTACTCATAAGACTCTAGGTCTCTTATCCAGAATAAATGGGCTGAATTTGATTGAAAGAGACCCGCTGAAGGAGAGAATTAAGGCATCTCTCATCAGTCAACACAAGTTACAAAGAAGGAGCTTCATGATTTGGTGGAAATTAGATGAAGAACATGTTCATGAACCAACAACCCTGTGCGTATTTTGCATGTGCCAAGTGAAATAAGTACACGAAAAAGACCCTCTGAATAACACCCAATGATGAAAATTGTTGACAAAGGCGAGGAAACCACCAATAAAGCTAATGGCATCCAAGACACTGCATGAATCCTAATGTGTGAATATATGTCTTGCTATCGAGCACAAGGGAAACCACCCAGTCAACGACTAATGATGAAATTTCGACTGTTGGGTTCAAGGTTACCTACCAATGATGAAAGTAGGTCCAGGGTGAATGATAGGACTACAATATCATGTGATTCTGAGACAAACTGAGGGTATGTCCGACATGCAAATTCAATAGTTCTGAGGAGTGGCCGACATAGGTTGATAGACTTCCTTTGAATAAGAGCATGATACATACGAAGGAATCTGGCAGGATAGACCCAATGATGAAACCATGAGATGCAGGAGGTATCAATGAACTTCTCTATAGGGACTGGAAGAGTAACCAATCGGTAGAGAAGACTCTGTAATGAGCTCATCTTCCTAAGGCCATGTTTATCCCAAAATTATTATGATGAATGGACTAAAATAACTTTGTTCTCTTTTTAAAGGTGACACAACTATTGTCGATACAAGATAATACTCCCTTCCTGCCTGTATTTTTTTTTTATATAGACAAATGAATGCTATGATACAAAGGAGGAAATGAGTGTCACAAGTAAGAAAAACTAGTTCCAGTAGTGGAACATACCTATGCTCAATGCAGGGAACTGCATGCGGGAGATGGACACTTAGGGGAATGTTCCCTCCTAGCTATAGGGTGTCAAATTGCGAAGGATATAAACAAGACTCTTCTTGGTTGAGGATGCAAAAATGCTGAGGAAAACGGTTTATAACCCAAAGTGAGAATCGACTATAGGCTCAATACTGCAAGCAAGGGCATGAGATGAAATCACAACTTAACGCCAAAAAATGTGATTTTTTATGTCTTTTAGTCTACTTGGTGTGAAAAAAGGATAAACTTGTGCCAAATAGATGTCTTTTCAAAACCAATTTATGAGTGTGAAAGAGACAAGTTCACTCGGAAATCTTTTCACTTTTTGATAACTAGTCGGAAAAGAGCTTAACTAAGACTCACGACCTTTCAAGTCCAATTTAACGAGTGTGAAAGGGAAAAATCACTCAACAATCTTTTATCTTTTTTGAATGCGTCGAAAAAGAGCTTAACTCGGACTCGTGGATGTTGTTCTAAGAAGCATGTAATGGGGGAGGCCAAGGCTCCCGTGCAAGACTTATGTGAAAGGTCAGAAACTTATGAAGAGCTGACACAAGATTGGGAAAGCCCAAAGCTTTCCAAGTCGCGTAGGATAAAATACTTGCATAGGTTACCTTATCTACAGTATATCGAAGAATTCCCTTTATATGGAAGGGTGTATAAGAAGGAAGTCGAGGCTCTACAAGATCATTCCAATCAAAGGAAACCACCCTATGAATTGGAGGGAGCATACTTAAAGAGATTGGAATGCTCCCTAGTGAAGAAGTTACAGAAGTAGGAATGTTAAGGACATGGTCGAAGGATGCATAACTCTTCAAACGAAGAGTGGGATTGACCGATGATTCCATCGGCAATGTCACTTCCTTAGGCTTGTCACTCTCCAAGAGAAGAGTGGGATCGGATGAAGATTGCATCAGCATGACCACTTCTTCAACCGTTGGTTGAATAGGATCTGCAACGCACCTTTTCTGGCTACCAAGGCTTAATCGCTCTCTGTTACCAAACTATAACACCCTTTATGCTCACTACTGTGTAGGTGTTATTACGCGGAATAAAAACATTCTCACTAATAATTAATCACATGCATTTTAAACAAGTTAAACACACTCCACACAAAGTATTGATATAAATTACTGCCATAATCAACAAGATATACTATTTAATATTAATTCATATACACAGCGGAATTCATGATAACATAAGCAGCACAGTCATGCAAAACATGATTAAAGCATAATTAGGTACTTATCTTTGAAAAAGTGGTAGTTCCAGCAACCAACTACATGCCTTCCACGAACCTCCCAGCCTTAGACTGCACTGCTCATCAACTCAACAGTGGGTCACCCCCGATCTGGGACTAAGATCCACCCTAAGATAAGGAATCCTAGGCTAGCCTGAGGTTATAGGGAAACAACACACGGCCACAAGGATGAGATTCTCTCCCAGGAACCTCTCATGCTCACTACCCACAGACCCTCATTCCCCACATGCCTGTTACACCCCATGAGTATACACCTTTTCTGTCACCTGGACAGTCCTTCGGCTGCTAACCTCCCTTGCCTTGGGTTATAGCAACAAACTGGACTGGAAGTCTCCGGGCTTTGTGATAGCTACAGGGTTCCTTCCAGGATTCCTCTCCTTCCTCTGCGCACTCTCTCACCTGGAGAGAATCGCTCATAGGACAACAAGCCACACACAGTCCAATACTGCATGGTCACAACAACCCACGGGGAAAACAGACACAGGCTTTCCCAAATGGGTTCAGCAATCACAGGACGGTCTCACGGTCATGACTTCGGAATAGAGATCTTACACACAGGCTCGATTTCAGGTAGTGGATGCATACAGATTATCAATATGACACAAGATTTTCGACTCTCAGGAACGCATGAGGATATCTCTGCAGGGGTCAGTTTGGTCGTACTATCCAGGGCTCCATACGCGTTTAGGAAATCGGGTAGAATGGAGGAGGAACCCCCTCTCACGACTCATCTTGATTGTTTTATTTACATGCACCAGGGTTGACACTTGTCACCCATGGAACTGCATGCGTTCCACCAGCACGCATCACCCTTGTACATCCTCCCCTTGCAAAAAACTTAGGATAAAACATAAATGGCACATATTTTTTTGGAATAATAATAAAATATTATTCCCAGGCTTAAGCCCCCCTAGGCTAAACACTTAGCCCCTTTTCCCACCTTCTAGCCTCTAATTCCTTTCCCTCTCTATGGATGCTTAGTCCCCCTTCACTCATTCATCGTGGTCGATCTACACCCGGTGGTGTTTACACTTTTATTAAATGTTTTGTATACATACAAGCACAAAATCATGCCCTTGGCCTCCAACCCTTAGGCTCCCTGGCCTAACAAACACATAAGCCACCAGCTTATAAAAACTTGGCTCACCAGCCTATAAAACATAATTACAACTTCTTTCAGAATATGGTTTGCAACAGGGCTCGACCTTGGGGACACTACAATCCCCCTCCCCTTATTTTTGCACTATCCTCAGTGCAACTTACACTGTCTCTGCAAGCCTTTCAAAATTTTCAAAAAAGATGCGGGTACTCTACCCGCATAACCTCTTCATGCTCCTATGTGGCATCCTCAAGACCATACTAGGTCCACTGGACCTTTACAAGCTCTATAGCTCGATTCTAGAGCTGTTTGCTTTTCCTGTCCAATATGCACACAGGATGCACTTGCAGGACACCTTCTGGTTCCACCTGAATCACATTCCAATCGAT
>SNQJ01S0070468.1:72511-94208 GCA_010110895.2 Picea sitchensis | reverse complement strand
ACTACTCATCAATGGTCATACTGCCCAACTTGAGTTCGAAGAACTCCTTCATCTTTTTATCATAATACCTTTTAGTCAGGTTTTTCTTCTCTAAATACCTCTTAAACTCCTTCCAAGTGACCTCTTTCTCTCTGATGTGTTGCACCTACACCAACTGATCCCACCACATGGATGCTTTTCCTTTCAGCTGGTACATTGCAATTCTTCCTTCTGCATAGGCAGAATAATTCTGTAGTTGGAAGTATTTCTTCATACCTAGCAACCATGTTTCAACATCTTCCTCCTTATTATGTTCACCCTCGAATGTAGGCAGTTTAATCTTGTTGATTTCCCCTTTCAATTCATCCCTTCCAGATTTTCGATGTTTTTTGGTAGGGGATGGGCTTGAACTACTGTGTGTCTCCTTTCCAGAATGCTTCGACAAGAGACGATAATGTCTATTACCACTCCTCGATCTTCTTCTCCTCTCAGGGGTTTTGACACTTCTTGATCTACTTGTGTCACTCCCTTTTTCCAATTTATTTTCTATTCTTTCCAGGCTCTTCAACATTTTTAAGTTGAATTCACCCTGCCGATCCCTGATTTTCATGAGCTTTCGACTATCAGCTAAGCAAGCCTAGGCATCTTTCTGCAATCTTTCGATGAGTTGCATCATATGTTCTTCCTTATCCATCTCTTTTCCGTGCCCATTAGAGTTTATTCCTTCGACTCCCAGGTTGACATTCTTTCCTACCCTTTCGTCCTCTATTTCGGAGGCAATCTGCACCTTTTCCCACTCCATACTCGACGTTGGTTAACTGGAATCCTGACTCTCATTGAACTCTGCACATGCACTGTGAAATTCAATTCGAAGTTTGTCAGGACATTAAAACCACACGAACAATCCACAACATTTATAAACCAATACGGACAAGAACAAAAGATGTTTCGATTCAAATAAGTTTTTTGAGATCTCGTTCGACTCTACAAATTTCGGGACATCGAAACTTCAGAATATCGGTCCATGAATATCCAACAGTTAAATCTTCATAACCAAAGTCACCCTTTTGCAACTCGTGATCTCGCGAGTTCGTGAGTCGAAGACCCTCGACTCATTTCCTCTAAATGTCAATACCCGAGATGCGACACGGGTATGGCTCCCTCCTTGCTAGCGTCTTCTATGCATGACCGTAGTCTAGGGATAAGTGATATCACACCTTCGTTACTTGCACCTTCACGAGTTGTGGCCTCCAACCCTAGCACCTCCCTTTCACGAAACCCTGAGAAGTGATGTTGACTTTTCTCCTTGCGTTCTCACTACTCACGACTTCATGAGTTTCAATGTCGAGCTCCCGTGCTCTTATCTCGCGAATCCCCAAAATTGTGAATTACTTTATTCTCCGAGCCCACAGCACAGTTGTCGCCCTTCACCACCGTGGCACATGGTATGTTCAGGAGCATCCACGTCTCCTTTGGTGATGTCATCGGGTCCCACCACTCTCACCTATCTTCTCAACTCACTGGCATGTGGTACACATTCATGTGCCCACGTCCATTCCAAGCAAGGAATCCAACGGTCAAATCTACGACGTAGATCCTTTTGGCGTTTCGGGGTTTCAGGTATCAGGATTTCATGCACCCCCACATCTCGAACTTCCATCTACTGAAATCCCAAAATTACAGTTTACTCCTCCGCTGAATCGGATGGTCAACCACCTTCCTACGATCTACGATGTATATCGTTTTGACGTTTCGGGTTTCGGAGGTGTTCACCTTCCTCACTTCCTCTTGCAACTTTGAGAAATCCGAAAAAAAAATTTGACTAACTTGAGCGTGACTCCACTAGATCTAACGGTTGAGCCTTCCTCCCAGATCTACAACGTAGATCTTCTCAGATTTTCAAGTTTTCGGGAGTTCGTGTATCGCAATCCCCACACTCCTGTGCAATTCAAAAGGGATTTTAATCCCTGCGCACATTTTCCTAGATCTGACGGTCACGAGGGCTCACCTTCCCTCTCGAACCGATCCTAAGGTAATAACACTATTGGTGTGGAGACCTATCTCCCTATGGCCATATACCACACCAACTACAGTTTCACCCACCGCTAAACCTCCTGTGCTTAAAAAATCATCAAGTAACTCCTTGACACTTCGGAGCAAACCAAGGTCCGAAATTGGTCTTTCAGTCCCAATTTCCCTCGCACTCTCGGTCCAAATACCCCTCCACTATCCCATCCAGGCTAAGTGTCGAAACCTGGCTCTGATACCAAACTGTAGCGCACCTTTTCTAGATACCAAGGCTTAATCGCTCTCTGTTACCAAACTGTTACACCCTTTATGCTCACTACTGTGTAGGTGTTACTACGCGGAATAACAACATTCTCACTAATAATTAATCACATGCATTTTAAACAAGTTAAACACATTCCACACAGAGTATTCATACGAATTACTGCCATAATCAACAAGATATACTATTTAATATTAATTCATATACACAACAGAATTCATGACAACATAAGCAGCACAGTCATGCAAAACATGATTAAATCATAATCAGGTACTTATCTTTGAAACAATGGTAGTTCCACCAACCAAGTGAAGGCCTTCCACAAACCTCCCAGCCTTAGACCGCACTACTCATCAGCTCAACAGTGGGTCAGCCTCAAGCTGGGACTAAGATCCACTCCAAGACAAGGAATCCTAGGCGAGGTTGAGGTTATAGGGAAACAACACACATCCACAAGGATGAGATTCTCTCCCAGGAACCTCTCATGCTCACTGCCCACAAACCCTCATTCCCCACATGCCTGTTACACCCTAGGAGTATACCCCTTCTCTGTCACCTGGATAGTCCTTCAGTTTCTCACCTCCCTTGCCTTGGGTTACAGCAACAGACCGGACCGGAAGTCTCTGAGCTCTGTGAAAGCTACAGGGTTCCTTCCAGGAGTCCTCTCCTTCCTCTGCGCACTCTCTCACCTGGAGAGAATCGCTCACAGGCCAACAAGCCACACGCAATCCAGTACTGTGTGGTCACAACAACCCACGAGGAAACTAGACACAGGCTTTCCCAAACTAGTTCAACAATCATAGGATGGTCTCACAGTCATGGCTTCGGAACAAAGATCTTACACACAGTCTCGATTTCGGGCAGTGGATGCATACGGATTATCAAGACGACACAGGATTTTCGACTCTCAGGAATGCACGAGGATATCTCTGCAGGGGTCAGGTTGGTCGTACTATCCACGACTCTTTACGTGTTCAGGAAATCGGGTAGAATGGAGGAGGAACCCCCTCTCACGACTCATCTCGGTTGTTTTATTTGCATGCACCAGGGTTGACACTTGTCACCCATGGAACTGCATGCGTTCCACCAGCACGCATCACCCTTGTACGTCCTCTCCTTGCCAGAAACTTAGGATAAAACATAAATGGCACATGTTCTTTTGGAATAATAATAAAATATTATTCCCAGGCTTAATCCCCCCTAGGCTAAACACTTAGCCCCTTTTCCCACATTCCAACCTCTAATTCCTTGCCCTCTCTATGGATGCTTAGTCCCCCTTCACTCATTCATCATGGTTGGTCTGCACCCGGTGGTGTTTACACTTTTATTAAATGTTCTGTATACATACAAGTACAAAATCAGTCCCTTGGCCTCCAACCCTTAGCCTCCCTGGCCTAACAAACACATAAGCCACCAGCTTATAAAAACTTGGCTCACCAGCCTATAAAACATAATTACAATTTGTTTCAGAACATGGTTTTCAATGGGTCTCGGCCTTGGGGACACTACAGGATGCGAGACAAAAAGGTCAAGAGATGCATCACACCCAAAAATAGGAGTGGTGTTGGTCGAATATTTCATCGACATGACAGCTAGTTGAACAGGATGCAAGACAACAAGATCAAGGGATACATCATCCCCTAAAGGAAGAGGGGTGTTAGTCGAATATTGCATTGACATGACTATTGTATCAACCAAAGAAGGTTGTGAAGCCAAAGACGACTCAAAACCTGAAGGGCCCCTAGGAAAGGACCATGCTTCTTTTACCACAAAAGTAGCAGGGAAAAAACGAGTAAGGTGATCTCCTTTGCAAAACCTACAAATAAACTTGGGCTTATGTCGTACATTTCTACGCTTCTCAATCGGATGAATGCCCCTAGCATGAGTTATAGTGGATGGTGACATGCTCCCAACATTACTTGCAAAGGCTAGTAGAAAATCCCCAACATGACTGGAAGAGGTTGGTGATGAATCCCCAACATGACTAGCAAAGGTTGGTGATGTATGTGAAGTGTGACTAGTGATGACTAGACTTGTTCCCCATCATGATCTGCAGTGGCCGTTTGTTGGTATTCAACATGACTAGCAGAGGTTGTCAACCCATCTCCAACATGACTAATAGAGGTTGATGATATAATGCCAGTATGTGGTTGACCCTCAAAAGACGCAGTCGAGGAAGGTAGGGTGCAAGGATCGTTAAAATACGAAGTGCAGAAAGGAATGGAACTCCTTGTCTAAACGAGCCTAATGGACATGGCATAAACATGATGGTTCAGTGTCATGAAGTCGAAAGTAACCATAACAGAAGAATACATTCTAACATCGATATTCTCAGTTTCTGGCTGAGAATTATCGATCACAGGGATCGACGGTCCAATAGATGCATTAGGACTAGAGCATGCAAACGATAATTGATTGATCGTCACGATCTTCCCTTCATGAGGAAAACAAAGAGTATGAAATACAAACGAAACAACGACGATCATAGCATAGGTCCAATTGCGTCCTAGTAACAAGTTATAATCAAGAGGCGCATCAACTACCTCTACCTCCACATATACCGTCTCCCCACCTAACTGGACCAGAAAGGTAGGGAGAATACTGTGAGGGCAGAAGGAATGATCGTCAAAATAAGTCAACATGTTCGATGACTTCGAAAGACTCGAAAAACTAATATCTTTCCAACAAATTAGGGACATCTCACACGTAGCAACGCCTTCATCAACAATTGAACGTTTGATGGTATACTTTGAGTACTCCACGTGGATTTGAAAAGCCAAATGGTAAGGAAAGCAAGGCTTAACTTCTATGACGTCAAACTTGATAACTTTTGAGCCAATGGGTTCTAGAGCTCCTAAAGAAAAGAGTAAGGTATTCCTCTGTGAAGGACACATCTGGAGTACCTCCAAAGCCAAAATCGCACAAGGGGTTTGACCCAAGTCATCAACAATAGAGTAGTTCTAGGCAGCTCTAGAATTTGGATGATGGGTAGAGTGCTTGATTACTCCTTTCCAAAATACAAGGTGATGGATCTGGTTTTTCAATCTATAAAGTCGTCTCTGGAGGAGGAGGAGATTCTAGACCAGGAATGGCTTGTTTAGAACTTTAGTCTTGAGATCGAGTGGCTACATTAACTTTCACATTGACCATATTGATACATAAACGATCGGCATCTTGCGACTGCTAGTTTTGACCCCCACCAACCACATTTCCAGGATTTGAGGAGCTCGAGGCTAGGTGTTTATTATGTGGGAATGGATTCGTCAGCACGACGGGCGATTGAGATAATAACCTCGCAGCTTCTACAAGTTTTTGGCATAAATGGATAAGGTGATCATATGTGCAAAGATTACAAGGAAAATTCACCTTACACCTTTCTCATTTTCCCTCTCCAACATTACTACCCGTCTTCTCATTATTATTATTTCCCTTGGGTTTATTACAATTTTTTCCACCCTTATGGTTATTACATCCTTTCTTCTTATTCCCTCCTGGTTTCTGGTCACCATTTGGGTTGGTTGATGATTCAATGGAGTTTACATCTGTCGACTGAGTGGGGTTCAAATACACAGACGAGGCTAGCCCTCCAACAGACTGGTTTAAAGACAACTCTTTCAAATGGTTCATCACCAAGTCTACAGATTTTACATTGGAGGCACCTACAATTCCATCGGCATGAGGTCTGAGATTTTTCCTAGGGTTGTACATTGATCGTGGTGCATCAGGAAGAAGGTGGTATAACATCCCAAACTAAGCATATATTAATTCTAACTGTTGGGTCATAAAGATCACTTCTTCCTCAGTGGTAAACCCAAAATTAGCAACGTCCTCCGATATAGGAGCATGTAAATACTTAAGAAACCATTCTAAAATAAAGGTCGGGGGTATAGGGGTATTAATCAACTTCTTCCATATACTCCACTCTTGGATATGGTCTGAGATATGAGTGGAGGTATCCTAGCGTAAAGTTGACAACAATTCTAGGCCAACATCATAACGAATGGGAAATTGGAAGTGGTTAAGAAAAAGCAATACCAACTGGCTAAAAGTCACATATTCCCCCCTAGGTAACTCAATATACCATTTCGTAGCAACTTCGATGAGGGTGCGTTGAAATCATCTCAAACGAATAGAATCATCATTAAAGGAGTTTGATGAGCACCAAAGGTTAAAGGTAGTGACGTGATCGCTAGGATCCTCTTCATTTTTACCCTCGAACTTCAAGATGTTCAGAGGAATTTTGGTGGGGACAAGGGGCCATGTAGGATCGTGACTCACAGGGTCATTCATTAACTTAGAAAAATCTGGCAGATTAAGCGTGGCCAAAAAAGGGAGACAGGGTTGCAACATCTAGTCCCAACCTCTCGAGAAAGATTATGCTTGCGGAACTACAAGCCATCCAGGGTTCTGGTAAAAATCATGGCCCTGTCCGGAGTTATAAGGCCCTCCTCCAGGATGATTCATAAAAGGATGGTTTGGCATCATTCCAGCTAGAATGTTCTATTGAGGGTTATATAAATTGTCCCCAGCTGGATTGGATCTAGGTTGGGGGTTTCCCAAAGTGTGAAACTGACCTCCTTCAGGTTGGAATCTGGAGCATAGAGGTGGATTCTTCATGCCAAGTGTATTGATTAGAAACTGGACCAAGGAGGTAGGGTTTTAGGATGAAACTTGAGTTGAATCTTGTCCACCAAATTGATTATTCCACCCAGAAGTAGGAATATTGGACCCGGGCTTAAAAGAAGGAATACCTCCCATATTAGGATTCATTTGAGGGATTTAATAACCACCAAATGAAAAAGGAGTGTAGGCAGGTGTACTGCCCCCAAGCCCAATGCTAGCATTAGGGCCAGTAGCTAGGATGGAGTTCGAAAACTACGAAGTGAAGTTGGACATACCATAAGAAAAGGGACTAGAAGCCATAGGGATGGACTCATCATTGTAGCCTGGTGAGTGGCCAAGAGACCCAAAGGGGTTCAAGGCGATGGCTTGAGAATTCACTATAGTTCAGGCCATAGTAATGATAGGTTCCTCTGGCACTACAACCATGGAGTTTGCAGGAGTCCAAGGGGTGCAATTAACTATAGTGGGTATGGGAGGTGAAGGGCTCCAAGTGTTTTGAAGACTAGTTTTAGTACTCATCCTTGTAGAATCACAAGTCTGAACGGTGGATGTGTGTGTACCACTCCTAATAACTCTACACCTTTTAGAAGGAAAAGACTCGAAATCCGGTGGTAACTGTAATAAGCAACGGGATCAGCAGGGAAGCTGGTTCGACTCCATGATGAATTAAGACTCTACAAATAAAATATGTATCCTAAGGCCGACTAGTAATCAAAGAGCACACCAAAATTCAAACGACCAATATGCATGCAAATGGGGTAAAGTGGCTGAGTGCCCTCCCTCCCTAAAGAAGGTATGTCTTGCCCAAGAGGGGCATGAGACTCCCTGATAAATATAGGAGGTAACAAAATCAATTATAAGGTCCATCATGGGATTAACAACCAGTCGGTTGGATCCCCCAAAAGAGGTAATCCTCCATAAAGGTTTTGTGTTGTCTAACCCTTATCTGACCCAGGGTACTTGCGAAATAACCCCTGCAAGTAACCTATGAAACACCTAAGTCAAGAAACTAATAAACCACTGTATAATCAATGCGCAGGCGAGGAGTCGTAAGTCAGGTCCACCATATGGGCAGGATAGAAAAGCCCAAAACCTTCAAAGAACTTCCTCTCATGGAGGTAAGGGAACTAACAAGATCCCCAGATACGAATAGATCCCTAGAAATATCTCTAACGCTAGGAAGGTATCGAGGGTATATCCCTTCAACCAATTTCATGCAACCTCGTGATAAACTCCAGTGTGAGAGGAGCCTCCTGATCTTACCAATTATACAATGGATTTATCCACTCCCTAACTCAGACACATATGTTTATTTAATTTCTTGGAGAAGTTTACTCACAAAATCCTATTCCAAGGCACTAAATCTTAGGCTAGTTTGTCCACCCTAGAAAAATAAAAATGTCACTAATCAATTTTAAATTATAGCGTTGATTTTAATGGTTGTGATTACTCAAAAAGGTATGGTAGTGAAACTCATGGTGTTATGACTCTGCAAGAAAAGTAAATTTGAAAATAATGCAAAATCCTAACTTTAACTTTCAATGAATGATATGCTTCTGAAACCAATGCAATTTTCAAATTCAACTCTGCAATTCAGAAGAAAAAATGCAATCTTTCACTATATGCACTAAGCTAATGATGAAGAATCAAAAGACAAAAATTCCAAGCAATGAAAAATGACTATTTTCTTTTGTATTTTCAATATATCAAAACTGAAAATGCATGGACTGAAAGGTAACTTGATATATAGCCCTATTGTGTATAAAGAGAGACAACTAAAGCAGGATACCAAACAACAAAACACACAACCCATTGTACAAGAACAATAAAATATGAAAAGACAATGAGAAAGACTTTGCCCAAAAATTCAACCAACAAAAGGTTTCCTATCATCCCACAAGCACTCAATAGACACTACAGAGACCCAAGAAGGCTCATCAAGCATCAAATCCCACCCAACAAACACCAGACCAGGAAAAAAGGCAAGGAAAACGGATGTGCGCGATTGTTTAGGCAAACATAGCATATATACACATCTTGCGGTGAGACAACCCATGTGTATACGTGACTGTCGAGGAAAAATGCGTGTATATACTTTAAGACAAGGCAAAGAAAGGGAGAAAGGATGAAAAACTTAGACCCAGAGTGAACAGGAGCTGTCAAGCAATGATATGACAAGAACCACAATAGAAACGAGAGCGATCTAAGGATAAAAGTACTTCAAACCCTAAGAAAGAAGATTCAATCCCCAGTATGGTCACCAATTATGTTACGAGGAAAATTTCTTTATGGCTAGGGTGAACTAAAACAAATGGAAATGACTGTAGAAATCAACTCTATCCCAGAAACACACTATATAAACTAATATGCAAGCGAGATAATAAAAAGGCCTACCTCATCCAGATGTTCGATGATGTCCATAGTTGAGCACTTTGACCCAAAGCTATATATACCTACAACAAGTTCTCAACAAACAATCAAAGAAAGCATATGGTGATAATATAAAGGGTTAGCACATTATATAGCATAATCCATCAATATACATAATAAATATGCCAATGGATAATAACTCATATATTTTCAAGATAATAATTGGACGAGAAGAGAGTATTTCTATTAATAAATGATCAGTAGAAGTGAAAATATTACAGAATTTCATGTTGGCACGGTTAATAACCAAGAAACCAAGTTCATTATAGTTGGGCCTCCACCACTTCAATCCTACACCAAGGGAAAACTCATAGAAGGGAGACAATGAGGTTCTCCATCAATATGGCAAGATCTCGGGGGTTGAACACTATGTTCAGACTTAAAGGAAAAAGGGATGCAGACTCAATATGAAGTAAATAATTTCTCCAGAGTAACTTTTCTCTCAAAGTTGAATTCTTTCTCCCTTTTCCATAGCTTGGAATTGGACCATTTATAGCCTTCAAAATGGAACTGAAGGGCCGAGTCGAAACGTTTCTAGTATATGGAATTCCAATGATCAGAGATCTCCTGTTGTGACATGGAAACCCAACATTTAATTTTCATTTTCTAGGACAACTCCCGATGTACGCAGGCTTTAGTGGAGAATCTTGTGTATACGCTTGTTGTATAGTGTGCACAATGCATACAAGTGGAAAAAATTGTATTTTTGTCTCTGGATTTTAGTAACAAGGATGATAAGTCTGCATAGGGAAATGGAATAAGGCACTCTCTGCAAGATTTTATAGGGTGAGGAAAATCTTTCTTTAACAACCCTATTCTTCTTCTATGGTCATGGTCCTTAAGAAATAAGGCTCTTGGTGCATGTTCCATAACTTCCGCACCCTAAAAAAACTCACCATCAAAGACAAATTTCCCATTCATGTCATTGATGATCTCTTGGATGAATTGAGTGGTGCCTAGTTCTTTACTAAACTTTATCTTCGTTCTAGCTACCACTAGTTATGTATGAACAAGGAAGACATTCCTAAGACTGCATTTCAAACTCATGAGGGCCACTATGATTTTTTGGTCATGCCCTTTGTCTTGTGTAATGCTCCCTCTACTTTCCAAAGCCTTGTGAATCATGTCTTATTTCCTTTTCTATGTCATTTTGTCTTAGTTTTCTTTGATGATATCCTCATTTACAGTAAAACCTAGACAACCCATCTTGTTCATGTGGATCAATTTCTACATCTACTCTCTCAGTACCAAATTTTCCTCAAACAATCTAATTTTGATTATGGAACCTCGAAAGTCGGGTACTTGGGTGATATTGTGATCCAGGTGGATATTGGAGGCCACCTACCTATTCCAAATGGATCCTCTTGATAGTTTTTAGTTCAACAAGTTCTTCTGGAATTCTTTGTAATTGTGGGTTCTACACTTCTGGGGCTTTCTAAATCCCTACACAGCTTCTAGTTGGAGATTGGTTGCCGCCCACCTAATCCAACTAGCTTATTTTGGAAGTTTTCATGTTAGTACATCTTTATGTACTTCCAGGGCCATTTTAGGGCCCTAAACAGTTTTTTTTTGGGCTTGTCATGGTAAAACTATAAAAATAGATAGATTTTGATGGCATAATAAGTATTTCTCAAAAATATCTTTCCAACGGGCTATCACGTGCCTAAAACAAAGGTCGTATGCAAAATTTACGACTCCAGAAAGTTGAGGTACCAACTTACCCATTGAGGACCACATAACTTTTGATGTTTCATATCCTAGGGTTTGGTTCTTGGATGTATAGGGTTTTGGAATTCATGAGTAATGTTAAAAATGCCTCTGGAGCCTTATTGTAATCATTATTCTCAGACGAATTTGCATAGCAGCTACATTTGTTCTCAGAGATAACTACCACCATTCATGCAAGTTGTTTTCAGTTTTGTAATTTTACAGTTTCAACGTATTGTTGGAGTTACTTCACACAAACCTAGGATTTATTTTTCCTAAGGTTTTTCCTTGTTTATTAGTCATAATTAGTCATTATCCAGTCTCCTATATTTTAGGCGAGAATATTCCACCCAGAGAATATTCTCTTTCAACTGACACTTCAGTTTTACTAGTTGAGTTGAGTTTAGATGTTGCATTGGTTTTATCACCATGCTAATTCGACCTTGCATTAGGATCATCACCAAAATGGCACATTACCCTTGATTCCCTAAGTTAAATCCTCACTACTCTTTGTTCAGTCAGTTAATTGAAGACTAGTTGACTAGTTAACTCAACTAGGTGGCAGTTCACTCATGTAACTGCCTAAGAGACTAGACTAGGTGGAAGTTCACTCCCGTAACTATTGGTGTGTGTTAATATCACTCTATACCACCACTATGGTGCATTGGTTCTCCTCTAGTGCGCACTCATTGAGTTATATAGAGTATATCATGTGTAAATTATTCATTATTCACAACGGTTAATGAGAATTCTTTCATTCTTTCTCTTCTTCTTCTTCTTCTTCTTTCTCCAATTCTCTCTGCAAATGTGTGTATTATTATTTAGATAGATCTATTATGTGAAAGTTCAACACATTTACATGGTATTAGAGCTGACATACTGCAAATCAAAATATACACCAACTGTTTTTGAAGGTACAAAAGATTGAAGGCAGGGGAAAGATGGATTTCCACACATACACCTTACAACTATTTTGGATGGAAGGAGAAAATAACCATACATATTCAAACAATAGGTTTGTATAGGTTAAAATTGAATACATATACAAATCTGACATCAGCCATAGAAAAATCCAAGTACTTAAATCACATGGATGAGGCACTCAGAAAATTTGCAGTCTAATTTCTCCCGATCTCCTTTTTCACATATCTTCTTGTAACACTCCCAATGAAGCCTGGACCACCTTGGAAGGGATATTTGGAAAACAGGATGAGTTGAGGGGAGACATACTGGAGGTGGAGCTTCTCACGTTGGATCCAAAAATCTTCAAGAATATCCAATATTTCTTTACAAAATTCAAGTATTTATTGTTGCAACTCAAAGCTTGTGGGGTTGATAAATCGAAGGAGGAGAAACAAATAGTTCTCACAATTCTCTCCAAGCTTGGTCCTAAATTATCTTTATTCGTATCCACATTCCATACTGTCAGATTCGCCTCTGGTGCCACCTGGAATATTCCCTCTCTTGAGGACTTTATTGAATCCATGACACAAGAGAAAACCAAGCTCATCAACATGGGCACAATCAAAGGCCCAAGGACACATGCCCTCACTATGAATGATGGTAGCCACAAATATCAGAAATATAAATATAAATATAAATGGAAATCTCATGCACATCCAAAAAAGGAAGGGTACACAAAACCCTTCACCGATGCCTCTGGATCCAAAGGGGAAAAGGGAAGAAAATGAGAGAAATACACATACTGTCACAAAGGATTCCATTTGAAATCTGCATGCATGAAAAGAAAAAAAATAGATTTGATGTCTCAAATACTTCAGAAAAACAACCTTGGATATTGCATCCCCAAGGGTGGCAAGAGAAAGAAGCCAGAAGATCCGAATTCCAAAAAAGGAAATTCTAGCCATGCCTTGATTTCCATCAACTACTCTCTCGATGATTGGATCATAGATTCAGGAGCATCACATCACATGACTACCTAAAATGAATTATATTCTTCTTTGGATGCATGCAAAGGTCCTCCTATTCTAATGGGGGACAACTCTTTTGTCGAAGTCACCGGAAAAGGAAGGATTGAACTCACCAAAAAAAGCTTCGAGAATGTGCTACATGTTCCCAAACTTTCTTTCAACCTTCTCTCCATGTATCAGATGAAGAATTCTGACACCGGAAAGAAATTCATATTCATACCAAATTATGTGGGCATCTATGACATGCAAACCAACTCCATGGTTGCTATCGGTGAGGTAAATCATTAGTCTATATTGTATACATTTTTTGAATTCATTNAGGATATGGCACGAAATGTTTGGACATTTGAATTTCAGATACATGCAACAACTTAGCAAGCACATATTGGTTGATGGTATACCATACATCCATTTCTCCAAGGGAGTGTGTGAGGGATGTGTTCTCAGGAAACACCCTCAAGAGAAATTCGACAAGGGAAAGTGTGAGAGAGCCTCCTCACCTTTAGATCTGATCCACAGTGACCTTATGGGTCCCTTTCCACATCCATCCATCAACAAAGAGAGGTTCGTTCTAATTTTTTTTATGATTTCTCAACAGGGATCTACTTTCTCAGGAAAAAATCCGAGGTCTTTCAACACCTCAAAGATTTCAAAGCCTTGGTTGAGACACAATCTAGAAAGAAGATCAAATTCCTTCGAACTGATAATGGGGGAGAGTATGTAAATCATGAGATCCATAATATTTTCCATGAGGCAGGGATTCCATTGCAACACACAGTTCCCTATACTCCGCAACAAAACAAAGTTGCTGAGAAGAAAAACTGATCTCTAAAGGAGATGGCATCTTTCATGTTGCATGCAAAGTCACTACCACAGAGACTATGGGATGAAGCACTTAATTGTGCATCATATATCCAAAACAAATCTCCCCATAGATATGTCAAGGATAAGTCCCCCTATGAGGCATGGAGTGGCCTCAATCCGGAAGTGACCCACTTTCACATTTTCAGTTCACGTGCATGAGCCCAAATTCCCTCTCAAAAGAGGAAGGCATTTGATACACAGAACACTGAGTGAATTTTTGTTGGATATACCAGCAGTGTGAAGGGATGTATAATTATTGATCTTTCCTCAAATCATCTCATCATTGAACGAAGTGTTCAATTCAAGGAAAGTGTGTCACATGCACCTCAATAGCAGCATGCAGACACCTTCATTCTTCCACCTATCCAAGATGATGAGAATGCACATGCCAACTCTTATTCAGACGAGAGTTCTAATTCATAGGACTCAGATGATTCAGAATCAGAGTTAGTACAGTCAGATGCAAAGTCAGAGAATCCATATGCAGTTGTAGAGCCAGAGAAGAGGCCCAAGTGGGCACATACTACTCTTCAAGATGTAGGGGATCCCATTGATGATCCAACCGATACTAGGAGGACTCAATCTGATTTCGAGGAGCCTCCTGTTGCACTCACTTCCACTGAACCATTTCCCTCCAGACATATTTTCTTGGTTCAATATTCAGATCCACAGTCTTATGGTGTGGCTGTTTGAAATCCCTTTTGGGAATCTACAATGTAGAAGGAGTACAACTCCCTCCTTGAGAACCAGACCTGGGATCTAGTTCCCCTTCCTTGTGGGAGGAAACTTATCAGATGCAGATGGGTCTTTAGGACCAAGAGCATAGTGGATGGATAGATTAGGAGATACAAATCCAGGCTTGTTTCCAAAGTATTTCATTAGGTTCATGGTATTGACTATGATGAGACCTTCACTCCAGTAGCGAAGATGGATTCCATACGATTGGCACTTTCCATTGCGGCAGCCAAGGGATGGGAAGTCCATCATATGGAAGTGAAGAATGCATTTCTTCATGGTGATCTCTCTTAGGATATCTACATGGAGAAGCCCTAGGGATTTATGCAGGACTAATCTTTGGTCTGTGGACTGAAGAATTCCCTTTATGGCCTCAAGTAGGCTCTGAGGGCATGGTATGCCAAGATGGAATCCTACCCACTGTCATAGAACTTTTTACATTGTAAATCAAACTCACATGTCTACATTCTCAGGATGACTGATTCACTTCTATTTTTATCTATGTATGTCGATGATTTGTTAATCACCGGGTTCTTGACTTCAGTGATTGTTGTAGTCAAAAGGATTCTACATGTCAGGTTTTTTATGAAGGACATGGGTCCACTACACTTATTCCTTGGACTTTGGATCAGTCGACATGAATTAGACATCAAACTATCTTAGGCCAAGTATGAACGAGATCTCCTTGAGAGATTTCACATGACAGATTGCAAGTCTACTCCAACTCCTTTCCTATCAGGATTCAAACTTGAGGAAGGCGGGGAGACTCCATTGGTTGACAACACACTATATAGAAAACTATTGGGGATCTTGTTGTATCTCACACACTCCAGAATAAACCTCTCATATGCAGTTGGCACAGTTTCCAGGTTCATGCAAGAGTTGCATGAGATACATTGGAAATATGCAAAGCATATCCTTCGATACGTACAGGGCACCATCACCTTTGGGATTCATTATGAAAAATACTCTACATTATATCTCATCGAGTTTAATGATTCTAATTGGGCTGGTGATAGCACTGATCACAAGTCCACATCTGGTTACTCACTCAGCCTTAGTTCTGGGCCTATCTATTGTTCGATAAAGAAGCAATATGCCATTGATATATCTTCAGTCGAGGCAGAGTACATAGGGGTAGTTAACATAACCATCCAGGATATGTGGCTACAACATTTTCTCACTGAGTTGAGCATTCAGTTTCATTGATCGATCGTCATCTGGTGTGACAACTAGAGCACTCTAAAATTTTGCAGAGATCCAGTTCATAGCTAGAAAATGAAGCACATCGAGATCCACATTCACTACATCCGGGACTTAGTACATGAGGGGATCATTGACTTACAATTCTTTCCTTCAGTAGAATAAATGACAGACATCTTCACCAAGACCTTCACTGAGCAGAAATTCCATTCTCTTTGAAGTCGTCTTGGAGTGAAGGACACAGTTTCCTAGCAACTGTAGTTCTCCTTTTTTACATACATTGTACCTTGAGGGGGGAGGGGGGGGGTGTTCCATGAGGTTTTCCCTCTTTCCTCACTTTATTTTAGTGTATATTTTGTATTTGGGTACCTAACATGGCCTCATTGTCAGGACCCATTCTTTATTTTCACCATAGTGATGTTTAGTGGGGGTGTTGGAGTTACTTCACAGACACTTATGATTTTTTTTCCTAAGGGTTTTCCTTGTTTATTAGTCATAATTAGTCATTATCCAATATTCTATATTTTAGGCGAGAATATTCCACGTGGAGAATATTCTCTTTCAGTTGACACTTCAATTTGACTAGTTGAGTTGAGTTTAGATGTTGCATTGGTTTTATCACCATGAAACATTGGGATCATCACCGTGATAATTCTACCTTTCCTTGGGATCATCACCAAACTGGTGCATTACCCTTTATTTCATTAGTTGACTCCTCACTACTCTTTGTTCAGTCAGTTAACTGAAGACTAGTTGACTAGTTAACTCAAATAGGTGGCAGTTCACTACCGTAACTGCCCGAGAGACTAGACTAGGTGGCAATTCACTCCCGTAACTATTGGTGTGTGTTCAGATCACTCTAGACCACCACTATGGTGCATTGGTTCTCCTCCAGTGTGCACTCATTGATTTATACAGAGTATATCATGTGTAAATTATTCATTATTCACAAAGGTTAATGATAATTCTTTCATTCTTTCTCTTCTTCTTCTTTTTTCTCCAATTCTCTCTACAAATGTGTGTATTATTTTTTAGCTAAATCTATTATGTGCAGGTTCAACACATTTACACCTATTTTATTTATTCAATAGAATTTATTGTTCACTGGATATCTATTGTTGTTCTCCGTATCTTTATGTTATTGTTTTCATTATTTTATTCATTTCATTCCTCTCATAAATACAGTTCATATTTTTGGCAAGGCAGGTGTCAAGGTGGATCCTAAGAAGATTGAAGCTATGAAAGATTGGACTTTCCCAAAGAATCTCAAAAGATTTTGTGATTTTTTGGGTTTAACATGATATTATCACAAGTTTGTTAAGAAATATGGAAATATTGTGGTGCCCTCACTTCTCTCGTTAAAAACAATTATTTCACTTGGATTCCCATAACTGATTAGGCCTTTCAAGACTTGAAGGAAGATATGTGGACCACTCTGATCCTCACCCTTCCTAATTTCAAAAATACCTTTGTCCTAGAATGTGATGCTTCCGAGATAGGAATTGGAACAGTCCTTATGCAAGATGGTCAACCTTTGGCCTTTACCAACAAAAAATGTTAGAGCGAAATTTGGGCTAATACATCTATGAAAAGGAAATGTTTGTTATTCTACATGCATTGGATCTCTAGTGCCCTTATATATTTGGGAAGTGCTTCCAAATTAAGACAGATCATCAAAGACTCAAGTATTTTTTGGAGCAAAGGCCTTCCTCCTTGGAGAAACACAAATGGGTGACTAAGCTCTTTGGATATGATTATGAGATAATTTACAAGAAGGGAAAATACAATGTGGTTGGTGATTCTCTTTCAAGAAAATATGAATATGAAGAGTCCCTATTTTCCCTCTCCTTCATTGTACCATATTGGCTCCAAGTTGTTTGGTAGGAATGGCTACAAGATCCCAAAATTTTATATTTGATACAACAATTACATGTCCATTCTCTAGTTTCCCTAGGGTACTCTTGGCACAATGATGAGATTCTCTACACACATTTTTTGTATTTAAGTAAGTTGTTACAACTTAAATCTGCGATACTTTATGAGCTTCATGCTACACCCACAACTGGGCACTCAGGGTTTACGAAAACCTATGACCATGTCAAACATTCTTTTTTGGGGGATGGTATGAAACAGGACCTTCACACTTTTGTGGAAAAATGTGATGTTTGTTAATGCAACAACGGTGAAATGGTCAAAGATCATGTCACACTACAACCACTTCTGATTCCACCTACTCTTTGGATGGCTATTTCTATGGATTTTATTGTGGGCTTACCAAAATAGGGAAATAAGTCAATCATCATGGTGGTTGTTGATCGTCTTTCCAAGTATGCACATTTATGTGATCTTCAACACCCATTTACCACCTCCAATGTGGATCAAATTTTCATGGATCATGTCTTCAAGCTTCATAGCATGCCTCATTCTATTGTTTATGACCAAGATCCCACTTTCACTAGCAATTTTTGGCAAGAACTTTTCAAGCTACATGGCACGGAATTCCATCTTAGCAAAACTTATCATCCCCAGAGTGATTTTGAAACTGAAGTTGTCAACAAGTGTTTGGAAACATATTTGAGGTATTTTTCATATGAAAGGAAAAATCAGTGGGCTCAATGGTTACCACTAGATAAATGGTGGTACAACACTTATTACCATACAACTACCCACATGACTCCTTTTGAAGTAATATATGGAAAAAATCCACCTTTAGTTCTCTCATACCTGCTAGGTGTCTCGAAGGTATATGCGATTGACCAAATGCTTATAGTTTGAGAGGATATTCTCCATACCCTCAAAGACAATTTTTTCATGGCCCAGAAACGAATGTAGAAACACGTATATGAAGGTCTCTTTGAACATTGATTTGCTCAAGGAGACCAGGTGTTTCTTCGACTACAACCTTATAAGAAAACTTCACTAAAGGACAAGCATTGTCAGAAACTGGCACCCAAATTTTATGGTTCTTATACTATTCTCAAGTGTGTGGGATAGGTGTCCTATCAGTTAACTTTTCCTTGTCATTCTAAGCTCTATCATGTTTTTCATGTCTACTGCTTAAAGAAGGTGATTGGAACTAAGTGCCAAACTAAAACCAACCTTCTCGAGTTGGATGAAGAAGGCTCCATATGGTTGCAACCATAAGTAGTTTTGGACCAGTGTGAGTGTCGTCTTCATCATCTCTCCATAAAGGAAGTGTTAGTCCAGTGGAAAAATAGAACTCTAGTAGATGCCACTTGGGAACCAAATTCCATTCTACAACAATTTCCTCATCTCAATCCTTGAGGACAAGGATGTTTTTAAGGGGGAGGGCATTTTAGGGACCTAATCTCCCTAACCGATCACATAGGAAGAATAATATATTTCCATGTAACAAAGGCCAATATTAATAAGGCCTAGAAATAAGGAATATTAAGTCAAATGTAAGAAGACCTAATAGAATCTTATGCTTCTAGAAGGATCTTACTCTAGATTGTTCTTTTGGATAGACATATTTAGTATAAATATGAGTAGAGGGTATGAGAAGTTTTTTCTTGGAGATTATTGTAATATAGATCTTTGTTGTTGGAGGTTTCCCCCTCGAAGAGGCAAGTGAAAATTTCTATCAGTAATAAGGTTCTCTTTCTGGTGTTATTCTAGTATTACTCTAATATTGATTTGGTTACATTACTATTGGTCTTCCATTGCTTGCTAAATATTTATGTTTTTCATACTATATTATATATGGAATATTACAATTGGGTAGCTTCTTCAAAAGGGGTATAAAATCTTTTTCGAAAATAAACAATGCACAATTTTAGATAAATTTTCAAGTAATCAACTTATAGATAAAGTCCAAATAAGAAGTAGTAAAATGTTTCCCCTAAAGCCAAAACTAGATTTGAAGGTAAAATCGACTCAAGGAACCCCTTCAACAAACTCACAAGAGGATGAAGAGAACACTACAAAAATTTCTCAAGTAGTATTTCAAGCAAAAATCAAGGATGTAAATTGGTTATGGCATCGGAGATTTGGACACCTAAACTTTGGATGTTTAAACTTATTGTACAAGAAAAGAATGGTAAAGGGCTTACCATAAATAGAAAAATCGATAGAATATGTGAAGGTTTCATTTTGGGTAAACAACATACGGATCATTTCCTACAGGGATGTCAATTTGTGCAAACAAACCATTAGATATTTTTCATTCATATTTGTGTGGACCAATGAAAAAACCTTCAATTGGTGGAAGTTATTACTTCTTGACATTCATAAATGACTACGCAAGAAAAATATGGGTCTACTTTCTAAGGAATAAGAATGAATTGTTTGATTATTTTCATCAATTCAAAGCCCTCATTGATAAGAATAGTGGGAATTAAATCAAATCATTGAGAATAGATAGGGGTGGTGAATAAATCTCAAATGACTTCATAAGGTTTTTTAAAGGCCATGCAATTCACAAACAATTTATCACAAGGTACATCCCTAAACAAAATGGACTAGCTGAAAGAAACAACAAAACAATCATGGAAATGGCAAGGAGCATGTTAAAAGAAAAACATTTGTCAAATGAATATTGGGATGAAGTTATATCATGTGAAACATATATTATGAATATATGTCCCACTAAAAGTGTCATTAATATGATTCTGGAAGAAGCATGGAGTGGAAAAAAACATAGTGTTTCTCACATGAGAGTATTTAGATGTGTAGCATATGCACATGTCCTAGATGAATTGAGAAGAAAAATAGATAGAAAAGGATAAAAATGCATATTTGTGGGATATAGTGTTGAATCAAACACATACAAATTGTACATACAATAACCCAAAAATTGTAATCATCAAAGATGTGAAGTTCATAGAATATGAAGCATGGGATGGAACTTTGGATAAGACAATCAATATTGCAACAAACTTACCACAAGAATAAAAATAATATTTTATACCAGTTGTACTCTTTCAAATGTGACTCGTTCCACACCCATTCAAGCTCAATCAAGTGTTCTGTTAGTATCCTTGTTTATAAGGTATGGTCATAGGTTTGTTAAGAGTTTGCAAATCCATGCCTTGGTCTTGGGAAGACCAATGAATTCCTATTTTTAGTTATTATGTGATAGTTAGTCATGAGTCTAAGATTGTTTCCATAATTTTTTATATGATATGTCATAAAAGAGTCAATTCATAAATCAAAGTTCTAGAGGACGTGTTTTCAAATGGTATCATGGATCATAATGGCATGTTATGAGAAATATGGAGCCATCATAAGTCATCATGTTGTATGTACTAATATTCCAAAGTGGTTTTGATATTTGGATTTTAAAGGATCACTTGTTGTGTAAGTTCATTGTCCAAAGATTGGTGCTACCCAAACTGTCAAATCATTTCAATGGTCTAATCAATATTTCAAGTCGGGTTTTATTGACATGTGGAATTCTCTTTCCCTCCCTTTTTTTTATGCAAAGGATCTCTTTCATAAATTACATGCCTCTGTTATAGCATATTTCAGAAAACGTGTGTGCTACGCAAGCTCTGTTCATTGCGCTACACAAGCCCTGATTCATTGTGCTACACAAGCCCTGATTTATCCACTACACAATATATGTTTCATCCACTATGCAAGATTTGTTCAGCATGCTACGCATCACCTGTCTTGCATAATTTTCATACTAAGGAGTTCATGTTTCTTACCAGATAATATTTTGAGTTAATATGATATGAGATTAAATGACTGGATTTTCCTTGGCGAGTTCCTTTGATCCCGTTTCTTGTAAACCCTATATTTGTTTCTCATTGTGTAAATTCCCCTACCTTAACCCTATCCATCAAACTATTTTTCTCCATAGTCATAGTGTCAAAGAGGTATCAGTGTCAAAGACATAATCTGTTGGTTGTGGAGCCTGATTATCCTCCTGATTCAGAGGTCCTTTCTTTCAGCCGTGTTTATACCCCAT
>SNQJ01S0070468.1:26402-65092 GCA_010110895.2 Picea sitchensis | reverse complement strand
GTATTCATTCATCTCATGGGTTTTTAATTATCTTTTCCAGCCTTTTCACTCATGGTTCTCCTACATATTGCACATCTTCAAAAAGTTGTTGTTATGGATTCATGAAAGGATGCAACATATTTGTTATATGGATTTGAGTCATACATTTTATAAGGATTTGATAGGCTACGAAGTTAATGGATGTCTCAAGAATGATTACGATGCTAACCCTTTCATTAATGCCTAGCCCTCCCATATGAACATTGTGTTTGTTTTGCTCGCTTGTTGATATACATCATTGTTTAAAAGAGGGTTATGTACTCATAAGATTTACCATGGAAGCATGATAATGGTTCTCTTGGGTGGTAGTATGATGATTTTGTGACAGCCTCTATTACCATCATGAAAACACATGTGTAGTTGTCTACACAAATTCTAATGGAAGGAAATTGTTATTAAAAGGAAATTGGAACAATGTCTCCACCCAAGATTTAAAAGGAAATTTCTGTAGTGGCTTGTTTCATAGGCACCTTTCCCACAATTATTGCAAGCAACAAAAGAAGCCTATGCTGCCATACAACAAGGAAAGAAATCGATTTGACTCATTATCTTTGGCATGCAACAACAATCATTAGTTTCCGCTCATGGTTTCATATTCAACCATCTATTAATTTTATTGTTGAAATCTTAGAAAGTGAAGGTATATCCAAGGCAAATTCAGATCTCCATTGTGTACTTAGATTTTAACATGCTACTACAGTCTAGCATGAAATCTATGGCAAAAAATTGGGTCACCATTGGTACATGGGCAACAAATTTACCTGGGTGTTGGGCAAACTTGTTGGAATTTCTAGATTTTTTCATTGGTTGGCTACATTTGTTTTAGGAGTTATCTTCATTACATGAAGAATGGACGAGCTACTATGCATACCCAAGAATCTATTTGAAGAAGGAAGTTGACTATCCACAAGAACCTACAGTAAAATAAACTATTGTAGAAGCCATGTTCTTTTAAACACATGGGTAGAAATACAGAGGTATGTGGTTCATTTTCTTGGTTCATGATACACTGATGCATGTATTGATTCACAAATTTTGGGAACTTCATAATGATGGTAAAAAGAAATTGTTCCATACAGTCTTAATGTTCTAAACTTTCATCGAAAATAAGTCTTGTTATCAATGATGAAAACTTGTGAGGTAACCTACCAACAAAGCAAGTTGTTTTGAGATCTGGAATCCCATGATTACAGGGTTGCAATCCCCATAAGAGAAAATGAGATTATTGGAGGGTATATCATATGGTATGTGGATTGTCATTTTGCAGCAAGCTCATGACCAGATTCAAGGTTTGTAGATTGTTTTCCCCCTAAAAATGTTGCCTTCAAGTACAAGAAATATTTATTGAGGGAATTTAATGGTAATTGTGTTGTATACATAAGCAAGGGGTACTTAGAGATGATTGTCTTCTTATGCATTTTCTGCAAAGGATCTCTTTTGAGATTGTTTTTAAGTTTGATTTCATAATGCAGCATGAGGACATGCTATACAATCAGTGTGGGGTGGTTACTATGCATGTTGGTTTGTTCTCTCATTTGCCATTCATATTTATTTTTCTCATGCATGTTATTTTCTACAAAAAGTGCAGAAATTGATTTGCGCATATCTTCCAAATGACGAACTGAGTTGTCATGATTTTTGGTATGATGAAGCATGGGATTAATATGCCTACAAAATGCACTTTGTACTTTGAAAAAAATGTGGTGTTTTCAAAACCGTTTTAGGAGAGTTTCAATTACAAGGAGTTTCAACAAGAGGATATCTTGGGATTTGCGTATTGGATTGTTATGATTTTTGGGAAGAATGTGCATTAAATTGTGAAATATAAAACTATAAAAATACCTTCTTCATATGATTTGTAATTTGCATGAAAATCCATTGTATCAACAACATTCAAATGAGTCCTTAACAGCTTGGTTAATGCAATGTATTGAGTTGCATGAGGACATGCAACATTTTCAGTGTGGGGCAGATGTTAGGTCACATATTTGTCCATATTTTCATCATCTATAGACATCCATTCCATCCCTTATCCATCCTATTATCATTCATTTATCATTCCATCTGCCATACATTTGCTACAACTGCTCATAAAATGACATATAATTCCTTTTATKCTTTAGTGGTTAATAATGATTATTCTTCCTTCATTTTTAATGAATTAAAGACTATTATGCATGATTTTTCTGATGATGGTTTGATGAGTGATTTTATGTRTCAATAATTTCAGAAGTGAAGGTTCCAACTTCCAAATGACACATGTCAGCTCCAACTCGTGGTTAACCATTTTCAGGGAAAAACGTGGTAGATAAGGAGAGACGAATTTGTGTGGAATATTGTGAGGAGATGAGGATGAATCTCGAAAATATGAGACATGGGTTTTGTTCCGAATGGGTCCAATTGAGTTCCACGTGGGTCGTTTTCCAATTGGAGCTACGGTTTGAGAGAAATCACTGGTTCGTTAAAAGGGTATTTTCCAGATTTACAGTTGTGGCCGGTTCTCTAAACTTAACAATTTGTTTGAGAAACCCAGGGATTTGGGGATTTGATTTGTATAAATAAGACCTCTTCAATCAGGAGAGGGTCATTCATGAAATTATATAGAATTTATTTGTAAGGAAGATCTGAACTTATGTAATTTCTAAGTTTTCTTCATTAATACAAAGGAGCTGATGGATCTGCAATTATGTGCAACTTTCTCTTAATATTGTAAGTATTTTGGCCATGCATGCTAGGTGAGGTAGGGCCCCCTCAATCTGGTATGTGTTGGTCTTATCATTTACTTGTATTTTTCTTTTCATTGTCTTAATTTATCTTGGTTTATGATTAGTTGATCATTGCTTACAATTGTGTGTTGTTTATTAGATTGTTGTTACAGTAAGATTCAATTCATGTTGTTGTTACTTCATTTTGTTAATAATCCTTTAATTTATGTAAGAGTGTGGTAGTGGTTTTATTTGAGCTGAGTGTATTTTCAAGCAAGAGAAGATTTGATTGATTTTAAGTTGTGTTTTATTTTATTAAATAGATAAGAGTGTTAGTTGGAATTTGCTGCTTGCATATATTGTGCACGGTAGGGATGATTTTAAGGCTGAAAAATTATTTTAAAATGTAGAAACCTTGGCGAATATTACTAATCCTTCATATGTCAACTATAAATGTTTGGTGATATTTTTGTAAAAATATTCAAATTTCTAAGTATTTTATATAGTTTTTATAAAATTTTGGCTATTTTAAAGGTAAAATAATTCTATCCTATAGAATTTGGGCGAATCATTTTTAAAATAGCGAATATCATTTTTGGAAAAACCATGGAAAATTAGCCCATGAGTGAAATTTAGCCCCTAAAATCATCCGTGGTGCACGGTAAATTTGAAATAAAAGACTTCCTCGGGTTGACAATTGAATAGTTGGGAAAATACTACAATGCAATTAATTCAACATTAGCTCAGCCCAATGTAATGACTGTTGTTCCTTTGAGTGTAGTTGTTGTTCATTTGAAAAGAACAACTATCATGCCTTTCACATGATTGTTGTTCCTTTGAGTGTAGTTGTTGTTCATTTGAAAGGAACAATTGTCGTTCCTTTCACGCGACTGCTGTTCATTTAAAAGGAACAATTGTCGTTCCTTTCACGCGGCTGTTGTTTCTTTGAGTGTGGTTGATGTTCATTTGAAAGGAACAGTTGTCATTCCTTTCGCTCGAATATTGTTCCTTTAAGGGTAGTTTCTATTCATTTTAAATGAACAATTGGCATTCCCTTTACGATTGTTGTTCCTTTATAGGTGTTGCATCTCTGGAGGTTTGGTATTGAAAACAGAAGGTAAGAACCTACGTAGGCAACAAGGAAAATTCTTGTGCCAGCGCCTACCTTTGGCTGATGCATGGAGGTTGATTTTAGGACATATTTAGAGCCCAACAACTAGGAGGACTCAATATGATTTCGAGGATCCTCCTATTGCACTCACTGCCACTGAACCATTTCCCTCCAGACATATTTTCTTGGTTCTATATTCAGATCCACAGTCTTATGGTGAGGCTGTTGGAAATCCCTTTTGGGAATCTTCCATGTAGAAGGACTACAACTCCCTCCTCGATAACCAAACCTGGGATCTAGTTCCCCTTCCTTATGGGAGAAAACTTATCAGATGCATATGGGCCTTTAGGACCAATATCATAGCAGATGGCCAGATTAGGAGATACAAATCTAGGTTTGTTTTCAAAGGCTTTCATTAGGTTCATTTTCATGGTATTGACTATGATGATACCTTCTCTCCAATAGTGAAGATGGATTCCATACGATTGGCACTTGCCATTGCGGTAGACAAGGGATGGGAAGTTCATCAGATGGAAGTGAAGAATGAATTTATTCACGGTGATCTCTCTTAGGGGATCTACATGGAGCAGCCCCAGGGATTTATGCATGACTAATCTTTGGTCTATTGACTGAAGAAGTCCCTTTATGGCCTCAAGTAGGCTTCGAGGGCATGGTATTCCAAGATAGACTCCTACCCACTGTCATAGAACTTTTTACATTGTAAATCAGACTCGCTTGTCTACATGCTCATGGAAACTGATTCACTTCTATTTTTAGTTATGTATGTCGATGATTTGTTGATCATCGGATGCTCGACTTAAGTGATTGTTGCAGTCAAGAGGATTTTACATTCCAGGTTTTTTATGACAGACATGGGTCCGATAAACTTATTCCTTGTACTTTGGATCAGTCAGCATGAATCAAGCATCAAACTGTCTCAGGCCAGGTATGCATGAGATCTCCTTGAGAGATTTCACATGACAAACTGCAAGTCTGCTTTGACTCCTTTCCTATCATTTGTCAAACTTGAGGAAGGCGGGGAGACTCCATTGGTTGACAACACACTGTATAGAAAACTAGTGGGGATCTTGTTGTATCTCACACACTCCAGAATAAACCTCCCATATGAAGTTGGCGTAGTTTCCAAGTTCATGCAAGAGCCGCATGAGATACATTGGAAAGATACAAAGCATATCCTTCGATACATACAGGGAACCATCACCTTTGGGATTCATTATGCAGAAGACTCTACATTATATCTCATTGGGTTTAATGATTCTGATTGGGCTGGCGATAGCACTGATCGCAAGTCCACATCTGGTTACGCACTCAGTCTTGGTTCCAGGCCTATTCGTTGTTCAATCAAGAAGAAATATGTCATTTCTCTATCTTCAGTTGAGGCAGAGTAGAGAGGGGTAGTTAACATAATCATCCAGGCTATGTGGCTACAACATTTTTTCATTGAGTTGAGCATTCAGTTTCATCGATCGATCATCATCTGGTGTGACAACTAGAGCACTCTGAAGTTCTGCAGAGATCCAGTTCATAGCTAGCAAACGAAGCACATCGAGATCCACATGCACTAAATCCATAACTTAGTACACGAGGGGATCATCAACCTACAATTATTTCCTTTAGTAGAACAGATGACAGACATCTTCACCAAGACCTTCATTGAGAAAAAATTCCATTCTCTTCAAGGTCATCTTGGAGTGAAGGACATGGTTTCCTAGCAAATATAGATCTCCTTTTTAACATACATTGTACCTTGAGGGGGGGGGTTCCCATGAGGTTTTCCCTCTTTCCTCACTTTATTTTAGTGTATATTTTGTATTTGGGTACCTAACATGGCCTCATTGTCAGGACCCATTCTTTATTTTCACCATAGTGATGTTCAGGGGGGGTGTTGGAGTTACTTCACAGACACCTATGATTTATTTTTCCTAAGGTTTTTCCTTGTTTATTAGTCATAATTAGTCATTATCCAATCTTCTATATTTGAGGGGATAATATTCCACGTGGAGAATATTCTCTTTCAGTTGACACTTCAACTTGACTAGTTGAGTTGAGTTTAGATGTTGCATTGGTTTTATCACCATGAAACATTGGGATCATCACCCTAATAATTTTACCTTTACTTGGGATCATCACCAAAATGGTGCATTACCCTTGATTCCATTAGTTAACGCCTCACTACTCTTTGTCCAGTCAGTTAACTGAAGACTAGTTGACTAGTTAACTCAAATAGGTGGCAATTCACTCTCGTAACTGCCTGAGAGACTAGACTAGGTGGCAGTTCACTCCCGTAACTGTTGGTGTGTGTTCAAATCACTCTAGACCACCACTATGGTGCATTGGTTCTCCTCCAGTGCACACTCATTGAGTTATATAGAGTATATCATGTGTAAATTATTCATTATTCACAACGGTTAATGATAATTCTTTCATTATTTCTCTTCTTCTTCTTCTTTCTCCAATTCTCTTTGCAAATGTGTGTATTATTGCTTAGCTAGATCGATTATGTTCAGGTTCAACACATTTACACCTATTTTATTTATTCAATGGAATTTATTGTTCACTGAATATCTATTATTGTTCTCCGTATCTCTATGTTATTGTATTCATTATTTTATTCATTTCATTCCTCTCATAAACACAATTCATATTTTTGGCAAGGCATGTGTCAAGGTGGATCCTAAGAAGATTGGAGCTATGAAATATTGGACTTCCCAAAGAATCTCAAAATCTTGTGTCATTTTTTGGGTTTAACATGATATTATCGCAAGTTTGTTAAGAAATACAAAAATATTGTGGCGTCCTCACTTCTCTCCTTAAAAAAAATTATTTCACTTGGATTCCCATAACTGATTAGGCCTTTCAAGACTTGAAGGAGGCTATGTGTAGCACTCTGATCCTCATGCTTCCTAATTTCAAAAATGACTCTGTCCTGGAATGTGATGCTTCCGAGAGAGGAATTGGAATATTCCTTATGCAATATGGTCAACCTTTGGCCTTTACCAACAAACAACTGTCAGAGCGAAATTTGGGCCAATCCATCCATGAAAAGGAAATGTTGGTTATTCTACATGCATTGGATCTCTAGTGCCCTTATATATTTGGGAAGCAATTCCAAATTAAGACAGATCATCAAAGACTCAAGTATTTTCTGGAGCAAAGGCCTTCCTCCCTGGAGAAACAAAAATGGGTAACTAAGCTCTTTGGATATGATTATGAGATAATTTACAAGAAGGGAAAATACAATGTCACTGGTGATTCTCTTTCAAGAAAATATGAAGATGAAGGGTCCCTTTTTTCACTCTCCTTCATTGTACCATATTGGCTCCAAGTTGTTTCGTAGGAATGGCTACAAGATCCCAAAATTTCACATTTCATACAACAATTGTAGGTCAATTCTCCATTTTTCGTAGGGTACTCTTGGCACAATGATGAGATTTTCTACATAGATTGTTTTTATTTAAGTAAGTTGTTACAACTTATATCCGTGATACTTTATGAGCTTCATGTTACACCCACAACTGGGCACTCAGGGTTTACGAAAACCTATGACCAGGTCAAACATTCTTTTTTGGGGGATGGTATGAAATAGGACCTTCACACTTTTGTGGCAGAATGTGATGTTTTTTAATGCAACAAGGGTGAAACGGTCAAAGATCATGTCACACTACAACCACTTCTGATTCCAGTTGCTCTTTGGAGGGATATTTCTATGGATTTTATTGTGGGCTTACCAAAATAGGGAAATAAGTCAATCAACACGGTGGTTGTTGATCATCTTTCCAAGTATGCACATTTATTTGATCTTCAACACCCATTTACCACCTCCACTGTGGATCAATTTTTCATGGATCATGTCTTCATGCTTCATGCCATGCCTCATTCTATTGTTTATGATGAAGATCCCACTTTCACTAGCAATTTTTGGCAAGAACTGTTCAAGCTACATGGGACAGAATTCCATCTTAGCACAACTTATCATCCCTAGAGTGATTTTCACACTGAAGTTGTCAACAAGTGTTTGGAAACATATTTGAGGTATTTTTCATATGAAATAAAAAATCAGTCGGCTCAATGGTTACCACTAGATAAATGGTGGTACAACACTTCTTACCATACAACTACCCACATGACTCCTTTTCAAGTAATATATGGACAAAATCCACCTTCATTTCTCTCATACATGCTAGGCGTCTCGAAGGTCTAGGTGGTTGACCAAATGCTTATAGTTTGAGAGGATATTCTCCATACCCTCAAAGACAATTTTTTCATGGCCCATAATCTAATGTAGAAACATGTATATCAAGGTCTCTTTGAATGTCAATTTGCTCAAGGAGACCAGGTGTTTCTTCGACTACAACATTATAAGAAAACTTCACTAAAGGACAACCATTGTCAGAAAATGGCACCCAAATTTTATGGTCCTTATACTATTCTCAAGTGTGTGGGATAGGTGTTTTGTCAGTTAACTTTTCCCTGTCATTCTAAGCTCCATCATGTTTTTCATGTCTGCTGCTTAAAGAAGGTGATTGGAACTAAGTGCCAAACTAAAACCAGCCTTCTTGAGTTGGATGAAGAAAGATCCATATGGTTGCAACCATAAGTAGTTTTGGACCAGCATGAGTTTCGTCTTCATCATCTCTCCATAAAGGAAGTGTTAGTCCAGTGGAAAGATACAACTCTAGTAGATGCCACTTGGGAACCAACTGCCATTCTACAACAATTTAATCATCTCAATCCTTCAGGACAAATATGTTTTTAAGGGGGAGGGCATGTTAGGGACCTAAGCTCCCTAACCCATCACATAGGAAGAATAATATATTTTCATGTAACAAATGTCAATATTAATAAGGTCTAGAAATAAGGAATATTAAGTCAAATGTAAGAAGACCTAATAGAATCTTATGCTTCTAGAAGGATCTTACTCTAGATTGTTCTTTTGGATAGACAGATTTAGTATAAATATGAGTAGAGGGTATGAGAAGTTTTTTCTTGGAGATTATTGTAATAGAGATCTTTGTTGTTGGAGGTTTCCCCCTCGAGGAGGCAAGTGAAAATTGCTATCAGTAATAAAGGTTCTCTTTCTGGTGTTATTCTAGTATTACTCTAATATTGATTTGGTTACATTACTGTTGGTATTCCATTGCTTTCTAAATATTTATGTTTTTCATACTATATTATATATGGAATATTACAATTGGGTAGCTTCTTCAAAAGGGGTATAGAATATTTTTCAAAAATAAACAATGCACAATTTTAGATAAATTTTCAAGTAATCAACTTATAGATAAAGTCCAAATAAGAAGTAATAAAATGTTTCCCCTAAAGCCAAAACTAGATTTGAAGGTGGAATCGGCTCAAGGACCCCCTTCAACAAACTCACAAGAGGATGAAGAGAACACTACAACAATTGCTCAAGTAATATTTCAAGCAAAAATTAAGGATGTAAATTGGTTATGGGATCTGAGATTTGGACACCTAAGCTTTGGATGTTTAAACTTATTGTACAAGAAAAGAATGGTAGAGGGATTACCATTAATAGAAAAAATGGATAGAATATGTGAAAGTTTCATTTTGGGTAAACAACATAGGGATCATTTCCTGTAGGGAAGTCAATTCGTGCAAACAAACCATTAGATAGTTTTCATTCATATTTGTGTGGACCAATGAGAAAACCTTCAATTGGTGGAAGTTATTACTTCTTGACATTCATAAATGACTACACAAGAAAAATATCGGTCTACTTTCTAAGGACTAAGAATGAAGTGTTTGATTATTTTCATCAATTCAAATCCCTTGTTGATAAGAATAGTGGGCATTAAATCAAATCATTGAGAATAGATAGGGGTGGTGAATAAATATCAAATGACTTCATAAGGTTTTTTAAAGGCCATGCAATTCAAAAACAATTTATCACAAGGTACATCCCTCAACAAAATGGACTCGCTGAAAGAAACAACAAAACAATCATGGAAATGGCAAGGAGCATGTTAAAAGAAAAACATTTGTCAAATGAATATTGGGCTGAAGTTATAGCATGTGCAACATATATTATGAATATATTTCCCACTAAAAGTGTCATTAATATGATTCTTGAAGAAGCATGGAGTGGAGAAAAACATAATGTTTCTCACATGAGAGTATTTGGATGTGTAGCATATGCACATGTCCTAGATGAATTGAGAAGAAAATTCTATAGAAAAGGATAAAAATTGCATATTTGTGGGATATAGTGTTGAATCAAACACATACAAAATTGTACATAACAATAACCAAAATTGTATTCATCAAAGATGTAGAGTTATAGAATATGAAGCATGGGATGGAACTTTGGATAAGACAATCAATATTGCAACAAACTTACCACAAGAATAAAAATAATATTTTATACCGGTTGTATACTTCAAATTAGGCTGGAATTTCACACCGGTACCCAGAGTCAAATACCGTGATGCATTACTATCCTTGTTTATAGGTATGATCATAGGTTGTTAAGAGTTTTAAAAAGCCATGCAGATGTGGGAAGAAAAATGCATTCCTATTTTGAGTTATTAAATTTTTGATAGTTAGTCATGAGTCTAAAATTGTTACCATATGATTTGATATGGTATTTCATAAAATATTCAAGTCATAAATCAAAGGTCTTGGGGAAGTGTTTTCAAATGGTATCATGGATCATAATGGCATGTTATGATAAATATGGAGCCATCATAAGTCATCATGTTGTATGTACTAATATTCCAATGTGGTTTTGATATTTGGATTTTAAAGGATCAGATGTTGTGTAAGTTCGTTGTCCAAAGATTGGTGCTACCTAAAATGTCAACTCATTTCAATTGTCTAATCAATATTTCAAGTCGGGTTTTATTGACATGTGGAATTCTCTTTCCCTCCCTTTTTTTCATGCAAAGGATCTCTTTCATAAATTACATTTCTCTACTATAGTATATTTTAGACAACTCGTGTGGTACGCAAGCTCTATTCATTGCGCTACACAAGCCCTGATTCGTTGTGCTACAAAAGCTCTGATTTATCCACTACACAAGATATGTTTCATCCACTATGAAAGCTTTGTTTTTTCATGCTATGCATCACCTGTCTTGCATAATTTTCATACTAAGGAGTTCATGTTTCTTACCAGATAACATTTTGAGTTAATATGATATGAGATTAAATGACTGGATTTTCCTTGGTGAGTTCCTTTGATCCCATTTCTTGTAAACCCTATATTTTTTTTCTCGCTGTGTAAATTCCCCTACCTTAAACCTAGCCATCAAATTATTTTTCTCCATAGTCATAGTGTCAAAGAGGTATCAGTGTCAAAGAAAAAATCAACCTGTGAGTTCCACAAAGTTCTAAGGAAAGGAGTAAAGAGAGAGTAGTTGAGTAGAGTCCTAAAAAAATAGAGCTTCCCAAGCCTACATCTCATTAGGAATCTTTGGCTAATTGATTTGAACCTATGTAAACTGGGAAAACACATGTCTGGGACTAGTCCACTTAGAAATTGAAAAGATCCATACCTCACCTATAGAAGGTGAGAGAAATGTCAAAATTATCAACAAACAATTAAGAGAAGAACTTGATTTGATTATTCAACTCAGGGAAGAGAACATAAAAAAAAAGCTTTGATAAACACTTTCATGAGTGTGGACCAACCATCTCAAATTCCCATGCAGCTATTTCCAATGCCCAGACAATGTTCCACTGAAGAAATGCACTTTTGCATAAAAGTAAGAGGTATGAAAAAAGACAAATTTTCATTGAGGAAAGAAAATAGGACTTTGAAACTAAGGATGAAACAAACAAAAGTTGATGATGAATCCAGGGGAAATTTAGACCTGCTTGCAGAGGTGGCTGAAATATGAAATTCAGTTTAATAATTTTGTGCTTCTATAATTAAATGGATAATATGTTTTGAGTTTTTTGTGTGGAAAAGAATGCTACACATAACTTGCATAGCGATCTCACTCTACGCAAGTGGTGTAGGTATAGATTTGATGAAGAAATGGAGGTTAATTATTGTTTGGATGATAGAATGGTGAGTGTTATCCTTCAGATACCTTGTAGCTACCAACTTTGTGAAGACAGCTGAAGCAAAAACACTTGACAAAGCTTCGCTACTTCTGAAATGTTGGCAGCTACGTTTACTGGTGGATTTTAGCAGATTTCTACTCAAGCGATCGGGGAGGAAAGTCATTCAAATCAGCCCAAATTAATCTCGATCTATATTAAAGTGACTCTCGGTCCTAGAGTTGAAGATCCTTGGTAGAGAACATTTGTTTTAAAATGCTCTTTATTTGGTGACCATAGTTGAAACAAACTTCTATTTTTGAAAGCGGATGGTTTGAGTTTTTCATATTTTTTATTAACTAGATGAAAATGAAGGAATGTGGTTGAAGTTTGACTTACTTAGATTAGGGATGGATTGTGCATTTATATTGGATCATTTTGAATGTACAAAGGTGTTGGCCAGGCTTATAAAGGACATTTATCACAGACGACATTTTTTCTAAATTTTAATGAATAATGGTGCATAAAAGTAAGTTGTTCAAAAGCTTCAGATATTCTCGTGGTGATCTGAATTTCATTGTTCTCTCAATGGCCCTTATTTCCGGGTTTTGTTTCTCATTTCATTTTGCAATATTTATATATACTTCAATTGGAAGGTAATGATACAAGTTATACGATGTGAGTGCTGGTTCAACAATTTCAATTCATTGAACCTCGCTTGCATTAACTTCGATGGGAATTCATCCTAGATGGTGCTTTCCCCAGGTAGTTATTTGTTTTTTCCTTCTTCCATTATACAACGGCAATGGCCCTTAAATGAAATATTATCTTTATCTATATGATCACTTCCTTCTTTGATAGTTCTACACACCAATCACTAATAGTTCGTTTGGGTTCAAGTTAAGATCATTCCTAGCAGGATTACTCCTCTTCCTACTTGAAGGCTTTATAAATATCTTTATCTAATCAGGAGCTAGCTTAGGCTGATTATTAAGAGAGTTACATCTTTCAGGGATTACAAGTGACAAGAGATCCTAGGAGCTAAAGGTTAGTTTTGGAGTTCTAAAGTGGTTTTGTGGACACCTTTGTGATTTTGATATAATAAAATTTTGATAAGTAACATGCCCAAGTCAAAATCCTTTGTCAGTATGGCCAACAACTCCACCTTCGAAAATAATGCATCCAAATGCAATGGCTTCACCATCTCAAATTGTTACTTTTGGTGTTGGATCATCAACTCCACATTCTACAAGTTCAAGTGATATTTCAAACCCCACACTAACAAGCTTAAGGATACACAAATCTGAAGTTTAAGAGACATTTATGAGAAAAATGAAGGTGAAAAAAATTCTACTTTCATCCCAGAGCCTCTTTCTTCTTTATATTTACGTATAGATGATCCAATTAGTGCACAGAAGACGATTCAGGGAAGAAAAATGGATAAATGCAATGGATGAAGAAATAGATGTTATAGAAAATAATAAAAATTGGGAATTAGTGAATCTTCCACAAGGAAAAGAGGTGATAGGAATGAATTGGGTTTACAGGACAAAGTTGAATTCAAATGGCGATGTGAAAAAGAATAAGGAAAGGCTTGTAGAAAAAGGTTATTCACAACAACATCGGGTAGAATATAATGAGACATGTCGATAAAGCGTAGCCGAACAGGCGGCCGAGACAATATTTGTGGCAAACTCAAAACAAGTGGGCAGAAATATATGAGATGGATGTAAATCAGCATTCTAGTGATTTCTTGAAGAAAGGTTTAATAATGGAGGAAACAATAATGGGTGGCAGAGATTGCGGGCCCATGAAAACAAAGTTTAAAATACAGAGAACACTCACGGACTTGAGCAAGCCCCTCACCATTACATGTAAATTTATTTGTGACGTTTCTATTTGCTTGGCCGTTATGGACAAATTGGACATACTATAAAAGCAATTTAAGGTGTTTCTCCATATTTCTTGTCTTTGCTCGCTATTAAATTTTAATAAATTTCTCTCTTACTGATCTTGGGTCAGGGGCGTCAGCTCTTTAGAACTAATAAAATTGGCGTTAGTGAAATATGTTAGACTCACTTGTGACATTGGACTACTAGGTTTCCCACCCAATCACCTGATGTTATTGGTAAAACTCGACTTGGTAAAAACTATCATTAAATGGTATTCTGACGTTAGCAAAATATATAAATATGTTTTGCTTCACGGATGTTGCAACAATGTTCTATAATAAGAAAACAACTCAAGGTGTAGATATGAACAAAGAAACTTGTCTTTTAGGTGTATGTATGTGTGGGAAGGAAATGTCGGGAAACAGGGTGAGGGAAAAAATCAAGGCGGTGAAAGGGTAATGGAGTAAATGTTTACTTTTCCACATTTTTTAGTGTTAATTAATGTAAAATAAATATGAAATATTTTAATTACTATTCTTGCATTAGCTGTTTGTACACATGTTTTAGATTTCTAAGGTGAATTTATGTTACCCTAAATGGAATATTTTTACTTGGCACATACTGATAGTTGTGTACCATTATGAAAGACATTGGAATGGAGTATAGAAGTATAGATGCATGTCTAATGATAATATTATATATGATGGACAACATGATTCAAAAACAAAATTCCTGGTATGTGGTATCAATAGATATTGAACCGATCAACTAACAAAAATGTGGTTTTATGAAAGGTTCTCTAACATATTCCCATAATTCCATGTTTGCATCGACTATTTAGGTGCCAAAGCATAACACAATTTATGGATTAACATGCATGAAGAGAATTGAATATGGCATTCTTTGAATTCTTGCAGATAGTTATGCATTTAAGGAAATTACTGCAAAATGACCAGAATTTACATATGAACCTCATAATGTTAGGCTTTCATTGACAATGGCTGATGTTAATGAAATCCATTTGAAGAGATTAGGTCTATTTACTTTGTGTGGCCTATTTTTGTTATCAACAATAGCAGTATATGGATGTCAATAAAGAAGGAGCACATAATGTTGACAATACAGTTATTCTAGATATTTGTTTACATTAATTATTTTCCGAGATAAATTTTTCATTTTCCTCTTTTTTTACATAACATCATTTTATTTATTTATTTGCATATATATACATATCATGGTAGTAATCATGTGTAATTTAAAACAATTAGGTACAGAACCAAGTTAATGAGATGAATGTGTATATTGAGTGTCTTATTGAGGAGCTACTAAATTTATTGGAGGGAATCACTATGTATGACATCTGTAAACTAATTGGGCATAAGAGATTTCAATGTTGTGGAATACGTTTATGGACAATTCATGATTCCATGGGACTAACACATTTTTGTGGTATGTAACATTCCATATTACACACTTGAATAGTATACAATTAATTGAATATGTCATACATGTTGTTTAAATAATAATTTTATATATTAATAATTCACATTAATCCACATGTTGTAGGCCTTCAAAAAAAAGGGTAGAAATTTGTCCGGTTTTTGGTCCTAATATGAAATATAATTCGGTCAAAAGTTTAGGAAAGGAGGTGTTTGATGAGTATAGACACTTCCTCTCTAAGAGCCATAATTATCGTACTACTGAAAAAAAAAAAAAATATATTTTCAATGGGAAATAAGAGGCTGGACTAAAACCACAAAGAATGAAACCACCATCTATGGAAGTTGGAATATGAAAAAATTAATCCTCGAAGTACGCATTTTGTTTATGTATATGTCATAAATGGGATGCATGTTTGAAATTTTTGTTTTAATTATTCATTTTATTTTACGCATTTGATAAATAGTGTTGATTTTTTATGCTTCATCCAGTAATTCATCATTATGAAGATTATTACTAATAATGGGATTCCAAGAGGAATGAAATGTTATCACACTCAATTCATGAGGTTGACTGCAGAGTACCAAAATAGTTCATTTATTTGATGATACAGTTACTATGCTCGGGAAGAATGTGGCAATGAAGCATTATAAGAGATCACATAGATGAAATTGAGTGTGAAAAGAAAAAAATTGTCAAAATTAAGTAATGACATTTGGGAAGACAATTATGCAATGAAAAGTGTGATCCAATCAAATAATTGGAATAAAAATAACCTTTCATAGTTATTAACAGAGCAATAAAACAATGGTGTAAAAGTCATTCAAAAATTAAATTTCCAGGTTTTTGTTCAAACGTAAAGAATATATTAGTGAAGAAAGGTAAATTTGGTGGTTTAAAACACATGATTGGCATACGGTCATTAAGGTAATTAATCATTTCAATATTCATATTTATATATTGGTCATTATGCATTTTGGAGATTTTTGTCTAGTTTGAACAAGTAACGATTCATTTTTATTGTTTACAATATGTTCTACCTATATCTCTCACAAATGACTTGCTAAAATGTGAAACTAGAGTTATGTGGAAATGCATGAAGTGAAGTGGTTGCAATATATATGAAAAATCAATTTTTTGTTTAAACACTTAATGACATGTGTTGATTCGATTCCTCATGTGGAGACTTGTAAATTTACCACAATGTGAGACACGAGAATTTCCATAGAGGAAAATACCTATATATATATATATATATATATATAAAACAATTAAAAATAGAAAAATTCTTAAAGACCTTTAACCTTAAAGACCACCAACTCTTACCATTCTTAATATCTCTATAGAAAAGTGCCCCTTAACACTTATAATGACTCTCCCTTATAAATCATAACCCAGATCTCCATAACTCTTGGTCTCCATAATTATTTGATATCCAGTTCCGTATCAAGAGTCACGGGCCCTTTAAAGACAGGGTTACCACTCTGGCGACACACGATGGGTTGCTAGTTTCTACAGTAGGTCGACCCGAGGGAGCCTATCGACCTTCTCTCTCTGGGCTCCGGAGAGAACTAAGATTAAATGCCACCTTTCACGTACAGAAATAGTAAACTCTACCACCATCAGTTCTTCCCTCTGTGTTCTTCGTACGCCTTGGTATGTGGTTAAATGTTTGCATTAGCCTTATGTATATGGTCATATATTGTTTTGCGGTTACATTGGTAACCTTGATCTTCTTATTGTGATGAACATCGTGATTGCATATTGTTGGTTGTCAAGTGGTGGCGTGAGAGTCAAGTGTGTTTGTTACTTCTACATGCAGCACACACCTTAAACCAAAAAATTTCACCTGTTATTAGAGTGGTTGTTGTCGTAACGAGGAGGTTATTACATATGGTATCCCGGTGGTTTGACCCAGAATTTGGATTAAGCTGACACCTCATTGTCACAATTGATTTTATTATACTCTTGTTGATCAAGTTGATTGTGTACGTGAAAGAAATCATGGTTAGAGGATCGTGGATGCTGACATTTGGTGTACTAGGAGGAGGCGTGGCGCCTCAGTAGCATCCACACGAGGAGTCTAACCCTAGGAGTAGCGAGGGTTCGGACGAGGAGGAATGCGCCGGTTAAGGCGTTGTTGGGCTTATGAGGTCCTTTCAATGCATGTTTGAGGCATTGATTAGTTGATTGGACAGAGACGAGACCAGACCGCCAGCAGCCGCTGAGGTTCCGCCACGCGCACAGACCGTTACAGGTAGCATTCAACGTGAACTCGAGAAGGTGAAATTCCCAAGTTCTTTGGTGCCCCAGATGACATAGTTTTTGAGGCATGGTTGGAGAATATGGAGATGTGCTTCTCACTTGGCGATTATACACCTGCAACATGAAGGTCCACATTGCGGTCTTTCAGGCGAAGGGGGCACTCTTCTATGGTGGAACACACTCCTACAACATTTGAACATGGCCTTCGATGACATGTCATGGGAGCGTGGGAGCGATTCGAGAGGCATATTTGAGGAGGAATTCATTGAGCATGACTCAATGGAGTTCTTGCTGTCTGACGAGGGAGATAATTACGGTGCGGTATGAGCCGTTTTATGGAGCTGCTCGATTATCCCTTTTGAACGAGAAGCTCAAAGGTCAACCCGGTTCATGTTGTAGCAGAACGGTAGTACAAGGAGTTAGGATCTTGATGCCTCAAACCTTGCATGGCGTTGTCCAAAAGCCCTCATAGCGAGGGAGGAGCTTCCGGTGAGTCGGAACCGGGACTCGGTGAACCGGCCGGCGGGGTTCATCACGGAATGCAGCGGCACTAGACACCAGCGAGACATATGAAGGGATATCGTGGCTTCCAGAGAAGACCCACCTTCACTACACCTCGACGGCCACCACCTCAACAACAGACACCTTACCGAGGACCACAAAAGCAGCAGCATCGCCCGCAGTAACAGCAGTTTAGGCATGTTCAACAAAAAAAACCAGGATTCCAAGCCAGTGGGATGTCAACTTCTTCTTCGGGTACCAGGACTACTGGGCGAAGAAGGGGTGTTGGACATGTGGGGAGCCACACTACCGGCCCGAATGTCTTGTGGGGGAAGGGATGGGTTTTGGATCGGCGGATTCTGATGCGGTTATGGGCAAGGCCGCCAGTTCATGTAAGGTGGGTAACTACAGAAGAGCACCCGATTATTCTAGAGATGATAGAGCACTATCAACGGCCTAAACCATAGTATTTTGATAGACCCAAGATCTACTGAGATTTTCATTTCTGGCGCAGTGCTAAAAGGACAAAAGGTAAAGGCGGTCGAGCGGAGACCCGAGTTTAAGCCCGTAAAGATAACCGGAGCCAAGCGAAGGTGGGAGGAAAAGGTTCATTTGTGCCCTTAACAGGAGAGTTTTCCAGGGTCCAACTTATGCGTCCGATCTTAGGGTCTTATAGTGGGGTGGTATGGATTGGTTGGAATGCGCGTAAGCTGATCCTCTCAACTGTAAGATGAAGAGATTGAGTTTGGTCGATGATGAAGGGCATGCTGATTGTAGGGGTGGAGCTGGGGGTATCCGCGGGGTTCATCTCTTCACTTCTGATTTACGAAAGAGTATCTTTGTAAAGGGTGCCGTTATCGCGATCCTTGCGCTAATAAAGAGATGTGGAAGGTCTATAACACCTTAGGTGGTGAAGAAGAGTTCATGACGTATTTCAGAGGAGTTACACAGGATGCCGAGAAGCTGGGTTTACCATAGACCAGCGGGGGCCGAACCGATAACAGAAACGCCTTATCGGATGTGACTGGAGTTGCAAGAGTTAATCTGGCCCGAAGGAGTTCTTTGGACTTAGGGGCCGATACGTCCTAATTAATGTCACCATAGAGATTGCACCGGTTTTTTCATATGAAAGAAGGATGCATCGTGGAGGCTTTGCGTGGCCCCAAAGTGAACAATGCACTACGATCGAAATTAATATCAACTTTACCGAGAATTGATGATGCATTCGATCAAATGAGGTACAAAGCGGTATTCTCAAGATCGATTTAGAATCGGTATTATCACCGATTCTGGATCCAAGGAGGAAGGCGTCCCTAAGACCGCCTTTAAGACAAGATTTGGACATTACGATTTTCACTTGTTTTACGTTTGGATTGACAAATCACGGGGTATTCTTGAGTTTGATGAGCGGGGTGTTGCGCGAAATTACTCGGACATGTTCGTCCAAGTATTCATTATTGATATTTTGATCTACTCTCGGACAATGGAGAAGCATGATGATCCCTTGAGCTTGGTACTATAGTGTTTGCGAGATCACAAATTGTTTGGGAAGTGTCAAATGCTCTTTTTATCAATTGAGGATTCACTACTTAGGGCATGTCAAATGCCTCGACGAAGGTATCATCGTGGATCAATGAGTTGAGGAGCTATTATGGGATGTGCCTTTTCTTGACTGAATATCACGCATAAGTGTGTATCTTTATATGGGTTTTGGTGGGATACTATGACCGGTTTATCGAGGGATTTTGAGGAATAGCAAAATCGATCACGGGATTGCGGAAGAAAAACAAGAAGTTTGTTTGTAGAACAGAGTAGGAAACATTCCGAGAGAGCTTAAAAGAGTTGTTGACAATGCATTTAAGTCTAGCCATGACATGGGCCCGGAACTTCTTGGTGTACCGCATCCAAGGAAGGTTTAGGTTGAGTCTTGATGGAAGACGGACGAGTGGTTGCTTACGTTTCGAGAAAACTAAGAAGGCATGGGGAAGTGCGATGCATGGTTTGGAGTTATTAGCCATCGTTTATGCCTTAAAGGTTTGGAGACACTACATTGTTGGACAAAACTTTGAATTAAAGGCTGATCATTGTGGACTACAAAAGCACATTTTTATAAGACGACACGAGCGTCAAACAATGGCGTTGATGAATTGCCATGATGCGACTTGAGATTACTTACATAAAGGGAAAAGTGAAGCTAGGAGTGGTAGATGCTTTGGCGGTCGGAGACAACGCATCTTTTGGTGTTGCCTCTTCAAAAGCGAATCATTGAGAAGATTCTCACTTTGGTAGCGATGATGGCTGTTCTAGGGAAGTTGGGATTTTATCGGACAAAAATACAATGATGGTACCATGATATGGGGAGTTTATTTTGATAGTGATGGGTTATTGAGGGTTAAAAATCAGATCTACGTACCACCAAATGACAAGTTGAGGATGTTGATCACGGCCAGGAGCTCATAGAGCGTTTACATAACTCACCGAGGTCACAAAGATGAAGAAGACAACCCTTATTTTGCTGGAAGGGAATGAAGGCCGACACATTCAACTATGTGAACAGGATATCTCAGTGTGTCCATTAGGTAGAAATTTGAACATAGAGACCCGGCAGGGTTACTTCAACCCCATGCCATTCTAGAATCGAAATGGGGAAGTCATTTCGATGGATTTCAACTTTTGGATTGCCATTGGCGAGCAGGGAGACCGACACGATATTTGTGGTAGTAGACACTTCGATGAAGAGTTCTCACTTTATTCCAGTGTGTACGACGTATCAGGCACTTGAAAAAGATAGAGTTTTCATCAGGAAGATTGTGAGGCTGCATGGCATGCCTAAAGAATTATATCTGATCGAGGATCGGTGTTTATTGGGCGATTTTGGATGAGTTTCCAAAGAGGCCTTGGGAACTCAACTTAGCTACAATGCTAGCATTATCACCCATAGAATGACGGATGACGAGTGATCTGAGACCAAACCTTGGAGGATATGTTGCATATGCATGTGATGGACCAACAAAATGTTGGGAGGAATTCTTTCCTCTAATAAAGTTCACTTATAACAGGTTACGAACACCATTAAGATGGCCTTTTGAGTTCCTTTGGTGCAGGTGTGGATACCCTGAGTTGGGATGAAACTTGAGGGATAGGGTCCCTAAGTTGGACGAGCTGATCAAAGAGATGGAAAGTCGACCGTGGATTCACAGTGCGGCCCGTCCGAATCTTCTTAGGGTTAGCCATAAGAGTTCGATCAAGTTTGGAAAGGGAGATAAACACTCTCTTAGGTTCATGGGACCTCTCGAGATTATGGAGAGACCCATTATTTCCTCGACTAGCCGATTCTTTGAAATGATATGCATCGACTAGCCTTGCCTGATTCTTTGAGGCGTATGCACGATGTTTTTCATGTATCTGTTTTGAGACATTATATTAGTGATCCTACACACGTGATTGACATGAGTTCCTTGCAGGTATAGGATGAGGGAGCACTCACGGCTGAGTCGGTCTGCATTTTAGATCATCGCGTTCGACAGTTACGACATCGAATGGTAGATCAGGTCAAGGTCCAGTGGGACAGTTATAGTCCGCACTCAACAACCTGGGAGGACACATATGATATGCACCAGCAGTTTCCATTTTTGTTTGATAGATAGACTTATGATACTGTGATATTTTTATTTCGGCATGTATACTGAGAAACTTCGGGACAAATTTTAGACCAAGAGGGGGTGTATGTAACATCTCGCTCTGGCGCATTGAGAGAACTTATTATTTGAGGACACTTGCTCGCAAGTGATCTGGACTTTTCTGATATTAATACATTTATACTTGATTATGATGCGTTATGATAGACGACATGATGTTTTACTACTTGATGTAGACAGGTGCTATTGAATCAGTTTTATTGAGTGTGCAAGGTGTTGTACCTTGAGGATGCAGAGGCATCGGTGGAACCCCTTGGACTTTGGATTGAGTCAGGGAGTGTGCTATTTAGGATGATTTATTTACAATGATATTTTTATTGATTGATGATATGTTGTTGACATGTTCTGACATGATGGTTGATGATGCAGGCTGACAATAACTTGCCGACCAGACTCACATATGGAGTAAAGGGGCCACACATGATTTCCAGAGAGGTTGAGGGAGAGGTGTGGACAGCAGCCCTGCCACAACCTACTAGCACTCCCACCGTGGCTCGAACTGTAGGTTAACGATTACCTAGTTCGATAGGATCCACGATGTCGTGAGGGCAGACTGCGACAGTCTCTCACGATGATTCTAAGGGGCGCGCAATAAGGCGGGGGCCTTATTCCTTAGATCCCTTAGTCTCCTACAAGTTCACCTGGCGGAGTGTTGACTCCAGGGGTTATAGATGTCTACCAATCAGTCAAGTCGGCGAGTGGAACCCTTGGAGCACATGGTACATCCTGAAGGGCACGTCGCGCAACAGAAACAAACAAGGCGAGTGGCACCCTTGGAGCACGTAGTGCGTCCTGAAGGGCACATCGCATTGATGGTGATGATGAGACAAACCTAGATGACCCTAAGACCTTAACGCCTTAAGAAATTCTCAAAACGACTCCCCTAATTAATTATCGCCCAGTTCAAATCTAAACCTAAAATTTAAAACATCTCTAAGATAAAACCTTGATTAGCCTTAAGAAAAGACCCTACAAAAATAAACATAAAGGCGTAAACTAAAACCCTCCTAAGTTTTAGTTGAAGTCTTCGTAAAATTAAAGGGGGTAAAGTGAAGAGACGGATAAACTAATGAAAATACGTGGTTTTAATTTTAAAAAGGAATAAAAATTTAAAAAACAGGTGAGAGTATAAAAGAAATGAATTTAAAAATATAATGAAAGGATTAATTAGCGCATCTATCTTTTTGGTTTAAAAAAAAAAGGAAAGGAATAAATAATAGAAATAGGGAAACTTGTAATAAAGGAAACATAATAAAGGAAAGTAGGGGACATAGGGTAAAAAGCAAAAAGGAATCAATAATTAAGGACTTTCTAAAATGAACTAAATTTAGCAACTTCATTTAGGGAAAGTTATTAAAAGCATGTAAGGGGATCTAGGAACACCTAGGAGTAATTTTAGGAGTGACTCTAGGTGGGTGAGGGAAATAGTCTTTTAATTTTTAAAAAAGAAAATAATTTTGGAGAGACGTGGGGGATGAGTGACACTTGGACGACAGAGAAATTTTAGAGGATTGTCATTAAAACTTAAATTAATAGTAATTTAGGGAAAGTAGGTGGGTCTCAAATGTCTATAAAATAAGGGGAAGATGAGGAAGAAAGGGGATGAATGGTTAGCATAACGTTACGCTGCCGGATTGTGGCTTGACTGATTGCTTGTGAGGAGTTGGGTTTTTCTCAGCTCAGATTGGAGTGGTAGCTCATCCTTGCAAGGCAAGCTGAGAATCTAGACTTATCTTCTGGATATTGTGTGGCCCCTTTGCGGCTCGAGGGGCTAAGGGGGAAGCAGAGTACCCATAGCGTTTGGCTGGGAGGTACCAGTGAGGTCTCTACAGTCGGCGAGCGGGAGCGGCGCAGAGCAGGAGTGACACGGAGCGCGGGGTCATCATTAGAGGCAGGCGAAGAGACAAAGGTATGGTCACTTATTTGGTAGAATAGAAGGCACTAGGACTAATGTAGATCTGACTGTTATTGGAAAAGTGACATGGCATTGAAATTTTATATAATGGTTGTTGCATCTGTTGTTTTCCTTGACGATTCGCATAGAATAATTGTTACAATGCTTGTGAAACCTCCTGACTCTATCCAACGACTGCTGAGTGAGGAATTTTATAATTAACTGTGAATTTAACCCTTGTAGGCAACTTGTTCTGTCTGATTCATCCCCTGATAACGGTTTTTAATCTCTGCGCTGTTGTTAAAAATTTTCTCTGTGATCTGTTGTGTATTTTTATTATTTTATTTTTCTAAATCCGTGGTGAAATGGAGGAGGATACCCTTGCACTACCAACACCTTCTCTCTCGTTCTGTTGTTTTTTTTTTTCTCTAAAATCTTGTGTTTATCTCGCCGGAGGTTACCCCGCGGATTCGCGCCCACGAATTCTGCAATCTCTTCTGCATTGTTGATCCACTTAGTGTGGAGATGGCCCAAAACTTCTCTGCTTTTTGGGGTTAAAAATCTCTGCGTTTTTTTGGTGATATTCTCTGCGTTATTTTAAGGTAAATTCCTGAGTTTTTTTTTGAAAGTCTCTGCGTTTCTTGGGTTAAAGGATTTCTCTGCGTACTGCTACTTCTCTGTATTTTTTCCTTTTTATCCCTGCATTTGGATTGTTGTTATTGTCTATGTTGGGATTGGATTTTCTGGGTGGGTTGGGGAGATTGGTACCGCACAAAAAAAAAATGCCCACATCCTCTGCTCTGTTCGTTTTCCTTGTGATTTCGTTACTGGTGCGATTCATGGTAAATACCCATGTGAAATGCGTTCACCTTATCCTCTTCATTTGGGGTTGGCACTTCTCTGCGCCACGAAGGTTACCCACGCGAACTAGACACCTTCCCTTTGCAATTTTATTTTGTGGCTTGTCTCTTGGCAGATTGGAGGAGGAGATCCTCACGGTTCTGACCACAATTTGCTGAATTTTTCGTGTTTTACCTCTCTGCATTTGGTATTTTAACCACTCCGCGATTTGGTGGAGGATACCCCACCCCTTTTGGCCTTTAAGTCTGTAAGTTTGGTGTTTAGTTTCTGTGCGACCTTGGGGGAGAAATTCTCTGCGTTTGCCTAAATTTTGGCACGTGGAGGAACCTCCTACAGGCGTTGGCCATTATGGGAAGCTGCCAATTGATGGTTGTCGAGCTGTATGTTGTTCGTATAATTTCCTTGATCACTGCCCAATTTCAATTCGTTTCCTGATATTTTGCCATCTGGTAACGCCTGTTGTCAGCCGCCGAATTAAGGTTATGTGGCCAGTGGAGTAAGTCCATAGATATGGAAATTAATGACTTGTTTTTAATTCTTTTTATGTGGTGTAGCAGAGCCATATGCTAATGCCTTTATTAGTTCATCTGAACCTCGCTTCTCTTGTCTATTTGGAGAAACTCTTGTTTTAATTGCCTTCTTAAATTATGTTCATAACCGGGCTTTGTTGTCCATTTTATTGCCTTTAGTTTTCCGACATACTCCTTAAATATTCAAAAATATATATGCATCAGCCCATTTTATTATATATATTTCAAGATTGCCATAATTAATATTCAATGGTTGTTATCAAGAGATTCTCAATTTAAGAGTGTTATAATTAAATAATTGGAGACTGTTATTTAGAGATTCTCATCTCATACCCATTAATATTCAAGATTGTTATTGTCAAACCTCCAAGGTCAATTATAAACAACCTACATTTTATTTAGTATGGTATATATGTTCCAACATATTTCATCTTAACTTGGACAAGAAATTCTTGTGTTCAATAGTCTCGCTAATCTTTTTCATTCATGAGGCAAGTTGTTTTATTGTAGTCCTTTTGTAGTTGGTTGACTAGCTTGAAGTGTCTTCTCATTAATTATCCCTTAATAGTGTCATTATGTACCTTAGACATGCAAGGTTGGGTTGCTTGGGAGGTCAAGATAGACGGAGTTAATTGCCTTACTGGTTGTTTAGTTATCATTGTCTTGTGAGAAGATTATCTTATTGCAAGGTACTGGTAATTAAAAAAAGAAATGGGTTGATGCTTTATGGTAATGATAATAGAGTTCCATTGTCAAAGTTAACAATTAAAGTGTAAGGTTATTATCATTTAAAATTGCAATGTTATTGTAAACTAGGAAGCAAGGATATGGTGGCACTATGATGATGTCATGGCAGTTTTATTATGAATTAGTTAGTTAAATCGCGAAATCTTTACTTTGAAAAATTTAATGATGCTAGCTTTTATGGAGATGTCATTGTAGTTTTATTAGTGATACAAACCTTTAAGATGTCATGTGGATGTTATGGTATTATTAATTCATTGGCAAGGTTATGGTGGGATAAATGTAACGTTGATTTAATTTTGCTAGGTTATTGTAACTAGAATATAAGGTGTTGTTATGTGATGGCAATATTATTGAAGTTTTATGGTTATGGATAACACATAAGATGTAAGGCGCCAGTTATGATCGCAAGGTTAATGTGATATGAATGCAAGCGTTTATTATATCATGATAACGTAATTGTAATGTTTATTGTTAATGATGAACTTATATGATGAATGTTCTTGAATGAAGAACAATAAAATTATTCTGAGTCAGTAACGAAGGGTGTTATTCTTTAAATTAATTTGGTACTGGGTCGGTAAAACTTTCGTGTGCTTGGTCTTCTTGTGTCGGGTGGGATGTAGACACCTCCATGTTCCTCAGAATAGTCGCCAGCCCTGAGACCTTAAATGGTTAAAATCGATGGGAACCTAGGCTTGAGAATTGCTTATGTGTCTTGGAGGTCCTAACCATTGCAGGGTAGGATGGAGGGGTAGTCAGTTTTACTTTTGTCGTGGTTTGTCGTAATTTTCCAATTTTTTCCAAGGATTTCTGTGTGTGTGATGTTTTTCTGTGTAAAGAATCCAGTGTCGTATCAAGAGTCTCAGGCCCTTTAAAGGCAGGGTTTCCACTCTTGTGACACACCTGACAGAGGTTGCTAGTTTTTGCCTGAGCAGTCGGCCAGGAGCCTACCTGAACTTCTCTCTCTCCGGAGCAGAGAACTAAGATTAAATGCCCTGTTTTCCTGTGCAAAAATAGTAAACTCTACCACCATGGATTCTTCCCTCTGTGTTCTTACTGTGCATAACCCAGTGTGTCGTTAAATGTTTGTGTTCTGTGCCTTATGCCTATGGTCGTATATTGTTTGCAGTTACTCATTGTGTGCCTTCAGTCTTCTTGTGATGAACATCGTGATTGCGTCTTGTTGGTTGTCGAGTGGCGACGTAGAGTCAAGTGTATTTGTTACTTCTACACACGCGCACACACCTTAAACCCAAAAAATTTTGCACCTGTTATTAGAGTGGTTGTCGTAACGAGGAGGTTGTTACACACGAGGTCACCAAACGAGGTCAGCTTGGCCCTAAATCGAGCCTACACTTGCACACCTGCATAAAATCTCACACTTAATTTTCATCCCTATTTGAACCTAGTTCTCTTGCATGTATTCTCTTAGTACATAGGTGTGGACCTTGGGAATACCCTTACACCAATGTTAGAGTAAAACATAGGCATGCACTATTTCCCTTATTGTGCCTCCACTAGTTCTTGTTGTGTCACAACCACAACCAAGCCCTGCACCCACCCCATTGACACCAAAACTCTAGAGAGCACCTATGGCACAATGAAATAGTACTAGGCCTATCCTTGGAAAACAATATTATAAATATAGTGTCTTATATATATATTGAATAAAAAACTCAAGGATGAATTCCTCATCCAGTTCAATCTAATTATAATTCTACCAACTTTGTTGTGCACATACTATTTTTTGAAAAAGATGTGATCTTTGATATTTTCCTTAAAATGGATTTTGGAATTTTTAAAATAATGTATTTGTCACCAAGAAATTATGTAAGTGAATGTTTACCATTAGGATAAAGATGTCTCATGTGTGCATTACAAAATAAAATTCTTGACCTTTCCTATATTAAAGAGTACATAAGAGACCCCTCTAGGAAATATGTGGATGAATTAATAGGGCATTGGGACCTCTTCAACCCCAAGCCAAAGTGAAGGAAATATACATGGAATAACCAAAGACTATGGTATGGGAACATTTCAAAGAATCTACATCTATAGCAATTGTTAACAATTGACCATGGATGCCTTTTCAATTTCAACAATTTGTCTGGGATTGAATCACCCTCTTCCATATTCATTATGAATCCACTAAAGTAGGTTGGTCGACTAAAGGAGAAAATATCATTTGCGCTATCAATGAAAGTACTTCCAAGAGAGACCAAGATCACAATAAGTCCATGAAATATGTTAAATAAAGTATTTCAAATAAAGATGGTCTATTCGTAGTACAAATTTGGTTTTTTTGCATGCTTGAATCCTAGATTAATTAGTGTGTGTTGTTTGTTCCCCTTAGTTGGCCTTAGGATTGAGTTTGTGTCTAATGAAATCAGTTCCACGATATTCCAACTAGCATCATGTCCTATTACTGACACTTATTGGAACATGTCATTTGACTCCAAACATGCCCCTATAATGCCCAGATAGTATACCAATAATAATAGAGCATAATACAATTGTGAAAGAGTAACACTATGGTAATCATTATGAGCTTACTGCGATACCAACAGGATACTAGTAATGAACTAGTGTTACATCTTGATTGACTAACTATTTCTGTCATTAATGGTGTTATAGGACGTACACAAAAACATGCATTTGTCATATCTATCTTCATTGAGTGAGGGAATTTCAGATAGAATAGAGGAAAGTGAGACACCTAGTAGGTATAATAGGTGGAGATCAACTGTAGGTGAAAATATCAGAAGAAAATTCCATAGAAACATGGGATTTTTTCTTGCGAAAGGGGGATCATGCTCTTATGGTCATGAGAGAATATATGACATCAAGTTTCCCTTGAGGTACAAAAATATAGTGAAACGATGGGTACCCAAGGATCTTCCTGAAATAAACATTGATTTTTTTGTAAACAAAAGGATATATCGGATTGCTCCATCATCATTACATGGTTTGGGGCTATTTTCCATGGATAGAATAAAGGGATGTTGTGACTGATTAACTGAATTGATGGATTACATTGGACCCTATTATATCTACAAATATTGGATACGAATAGTCTAATATACAAAAAGTATGCGAAGATATGTCTTGGCTGCAAACTAGATACAACTAAAGACAATGATCAAAATAAAGGAGAAACTATATATAGTGATGGAAGGCCAAAAGAAATGGGGAATATTGTAGGGTTTATAAACATTACACGACCCGCAAACACAAATAAGAGACCCAATTGCATATTTGAGGGGCGTGAAGGAAATCGTGTATCTGTATGTGCAATAAAATCAATAGTTGCAGGGGAAGAAATATTGATTGACTACAATTTGAATTGAATAGATACAAATGTTTCTATTATGGGGGCGGTACAGATAATGATGTACCCAACTTGTAAGCAATTACTCTTATATTTTATGATTTTCATTATGTTCTTTACAGTTTTAATCCATTTGGAGAGCTTCGGTCTGTTTACTCAATGTGGCTTATTTTTGTTATCAACAATAACATTCCTCCTTGGATGTCAAGAAAAGGGAGGATTTCTTATAGATTTGAATTTATTTCTCATGATAATGATCACGGTTCTAATTTTACTATAATATGGCAGGATGATCGTGGTAAATCAAAAGCAGGCTCAGAACAAGTAAACGAACAACAATTTTCAAATTGCATTTAATGTGCATTTTATTTCTATGGTGATGAGTTATTTTATTTGTTTACTTAACTAAATTATCATTTATTTTGTTGAATATGTAGTCATAGGGACATGAATTTGATGATGATTCACTCAGAAAAGTGGATTTGTATGAATCCCTTGACCCTATGGTTTTAATTAGAAAAAAGATCAATAAAGCAAACCAAAAACTAGCTCACTTGTTAGATATTCTAGATCAAACTCTTGAGGTCGAGGAAAGGATCAAAGAAGCTATGGAAAGGATTAAGACATATAAGGTAATAACCATAATTTCAAGTGTTTTTATTTTTATGTCATAAGATCAATTATGAAATCTTGAATTTTAACTTTTACATTATCTAAACGAAAAAATTGTTTTCTTTCTTATATAGAAATTTTTGGATCCTGTCAACATTGACATGCATGGTGTAGGTAGTAGTCACGCTGCAAATATTCCATAGGTTCCCAAAGTAGGCCCTCATAAAGCTTCTAGGATGAAGCTATTCATATCTCCACCTTCCACACCATTAGGTGGGAGCCACGACACGCACACCGAGGAAGCGACCACATAGGTAGGCTCTGGAGGTGGTGACGGAGATGAGGCTGATGATTTGACCAACTATATGGTTTATTTTCCTAAAGAAAGATCTGTGACCAACACAAGTATATTTAAGGGAACATTTATGGTTAATGAGGAAGGGCTTCCATTAAAGCAAGTTAAAGTCCCAGGTAATTTTTAAAATTTGAATTGTTTCATGTTCTCTATGTAGACAAATATAAATCATATAAATTATTGTTTTTAAATTAATAATGATATAATCATTTTGCGTGTAGGGAATAACAATTTTTATATGTCCTTGAAGAATAAGGTATTTCTTATTTTTGGGCCCACCATATAGGATATGCAGAATTCCCAGAATTCCAACCTCAACAAAGAATTGATGGATTATCTTGAAATCCTTTTTGGTGTAGACACATTTAATAAGACCTTGGCCACTGTCGCAGCTAGCCAATATTTAAAATATACATGAGAAACATATAGGAAGAACTTGAAACAAAACTATAGGTACGAGCATCCTCTCATGATTCCATCGAGGGGGTGGAAGGTCCACATTGAGGACACAAAGGAGAAGAAATTCACAGATGAAGGAAAAACACCCTCTGGTCCTAGAAAGTAAATTACAATTTAAACTCAATACCTTCAATTTTTTTTAGAATGTAAATAAATTTGTGGTATATATTAACATACTTGAAACTTTTGATGATAGGTTGACTAAAACGTCAAAGGAAACAAAAGAAAGAATTTCCAAATGTGGCCAGCATAGGCTAGGCCATGGCGACTACTTGAAGTTGTAGTCACGAATTGTAAGTACCTAAATATCTTATTCGTATCTCCTTAAAACTTTTAGGTAATTGTAGTGAATAAAATTAAAAATACATACTCTTATGCAATGCAGGGTGATGAGTTTGGTACTGAAACCACGTAGGAAGACCTCCATCTTGGTTACAAGTATGACTATAAAGCTATAGTTGAACACCAAAAAAACTTGGGGCAGTTACCAAGAACCACTTTGAAGGATAAGGTAAATAAAATTCAATCCATATTAACCTTTATTATTAATATAATACAGTCATGTTGGATATCATCGATAAATTTAATGTTGTACAACTTTTTTTTAATCAAAGGAGCATCACTATCAATGAACACACTAGTATTGGATAGAAGTGTGTTGATAACAGTTTGCAACCAAAAGATGGTTTTCCCATGCAATCCTAATATTATATGGGGGTGCAGAACCACGATGGTGCTACGACCGATCTAGCACATGACTGTAATATGGTTGTATTTTAATCATATACTTAATAATTTCATAGTTATACATTTTGTACTTCTATTTTTTTTACTTATACATTTATGATTTCCCTTATAAAGTTTGTGGTCTCAATGGAAGAGAATGTTGTACTTGAGGGTCATACAGTTGAAGAGGAGTACACAGGGAAAACCATTCCAATGGTGTCGAATAGTGCACTAGGTAAATAATGACATTGCATGTGTTTTTTTTAATATTACTGAATTAGTTCAATGATATTTAAAAACTGGCCATGTAAATTTTGTATTTTTTTGTTTTGTTGGTGATGCCTCATTACAATGGCCTCGATTACCCCGTGAGTACCCTACAACTATTCGTGCTCTGTGTGAGAGGATGAAATCACAATAAGATTTTGAAAAGCACCCAGAGAAGAAAGACATAGATATTGATGAAATGCTTAGGAACTATAGAGCTAAGAAGAATAGGCTGATTTTTTTTTCTAAATGATGATGTACATGAATATTTTAATAACCATTTAATAAAAAATCTATTTTCTGTGAAATAATTTATTTTACTTGTTGGGTCTCCAAAATGTCATTCTTTTACCAACCTTTTACTTCACTTTTCACCATATTCTTCCTTCCCACAACCCTACATTAAGACCATTTTCATGATTACATATGAGTTTAGACCTATTATTTTCCAAAGCGTTAATTTAAGTATTTTGAGTGAATTTATAGTTAAATATTGGAAAAATAACATGTTTTCACTTATATATCAAAGTGGGATGAGTTTTATGATATTTACAAGTACATTTTAATACTCCAACCAACTCATGTGATGGAATAGAATAAAGCCTCTTTTCACATCAATTTCCATTCTCTAGTATTTAGATGTAAAGTGATTTAGTGTAGTGTATGATGTTATGGAGTAATTGTTACTTTTCTCTTAGGAGAATTGATCTCACTCCAAATGGATCAAGGAAAAAAATTATTTCATTGTAAATAGTTGTGAATATTGGTATGTATATATGTTTTTTTTTTGCTGTAAATATTTCAATAGATTTATATTCTAGGTATTGGGGAATTGAAAGTGATTTGAGGGGGGGGAGGAGCCATAAGATATTCCCCTTCATGTGGTTGGCCCTGTTCATTAGATAATAATTTATTGGAGTCATTTAATCTTGGAGCAAACCTCCCTCGATCCAACAAAGCAAAAACAAAGTCAATGTTGACTCTATTTCTACTACTTCAAATCAAGGGAGGTAGTTTGATCAAATATTAGATGTGTGGCTCCAATAAATTATTCTCGAAACCAAGAGGATATCATTCAGGTATGTTCTAACACTGTCGTAAAAATGCATCTTAGAGTAAATAATGTGCTACAAATATGACTTGTATTGATTTTTTAGATATTTATGGAGGTTAAATTATTTGGGTAGGTACTTTAAGATATGTCTTCATCGATTGAGGGAAGCTCAAGATTAACATAGGGTCATACATATGAAGAGAAACATGTGGGGTCAACCATTCCAACTATATTTTCAACCAGTTCATCATATCGGGTGTGATTGCTCCTTTCAACATAGTTTATATAGCCATCAATTCTAGTTATGCTTAATGTTTATGAATTGTTATGTGATTATTTATTAATGTAGGGTTTGCTATGTGATAATTTATTGAGATATATCATTTGTTTTGTATTTTTCATGTTCTCACCTTGCATCCAATAATGGTAGATATGAGTCCATTTATATTGAGTAAAATAAACCTTGGTTTACTATAGGGATTGATGAAGTGCTAGTTCATGCATCTACTACTAGGGGTCCTCCTAGAATAAGGCCAAATGAACTGAGAAAAATTTCCATAAATAGTGTTGTTGTACTATGCCTCCTTTTTTAGAGGCATTGTTCCCGATCATGGAACATGTATTGTCCTTCCATCCTAAATATCCTTGCATGTTGATCATGAAAACCCAGAAAGTGCTTCAACGATACAATTTTCCTCCTTTATGCAATGATACAATTTTCCTCCTTTGGTACAAGACAGAAGCTAAGTAGTATGGCTATTTATCTCAATTAGAATAACATGGCTAGTGAATCTTCTCTCTTTAGTGTAAGACACAATATAACCATCATAAACTAGAGGAAAAATTAGGTCAAAGGGAGTGAGATTTTGGGTTATGATGGGGTTGCAAAAATAAGAGCTTCCACCGAAACTTCAGATAAAAAGCAGTTTCCTTAACATCCTTCTTGTATAAAAAGGTATCAAGATGTATTGAATTAGATAATGAGAAGTGTGAACCAGTCCTTAGCAAAATATATTTGGGGTAAACCCAAAGTTGATTATATCCATCATTAGCGACTTTAAGCATCTTATCACTTTCTTCTCGGAAGAAAATGTCATCCAAATGGTAGGTTCCATCATTGGGAAATTTAGGCACTCTATCAGAGAAATTTGAATTGTGTTTCTCCTTTGGAATATGAATATAATAGATGATCCCAAATATTTGAAATTGTTTAACAATAGATTTGTGATCACTCCATGCTTCCTATGGAATAACATTTCAAATAATTTTAATCAAAATTCTATTGATCAAATAAACCACACAATTACAATGTTCAACCCTTTCTAGTGAATATTTATTTACTTCAGTATGCAAAGTGCAATGTCGTAAATAACATGATTCTCACACTGTACAAATCCATTATATTTTGGTGTATAATAGGTTGTGACTTGCCTCCTAATATCATGTGTTTTGTAGAATGAATCAAAATCATTTGACTTGTATTCTCCACCACTATCAAATATTATGAATTTTAAAAATTTACTGCTCTACTTTTCAACTAGATCTCAACACTCTTTGAAAAATTCAAATGCATAACCTCTCTTCTCTAGAAAATAAAGCGACACATTTATGATGTTATCATCAATTAAGTTCATAACATACATCTCACCTCCAACATAAGGTCTACTTGCTAGTACTAACTCTGCATGACACACTTTTCCAATAGGGAAACTCTCATGTATTTTCTTGCATAAATTGAATAGTACTAACTTTGCATGCCACACTTTTCCAATAGGGAAACTCTAATGCTAAGAATACAAGAACAAAGGTCCTATGTTTATGGTAATCCATACACCATGTTAGTCACCAATAAAAAAAATTATTTCTTGAGGCCAAGTTTCCAAAAATCTTTCAGACACGCTAATTGATTTAGAAGTCAAGTAAAATAAGAGAAAGTCTAAAGATAGTAGGAAATGATAAATCTAGCAGAAGCACTATACTGATCGGGCCTGAAAAGTGATGAATCATGATTCTCCGAGATCAATGACCTGGAATAGTTGCGAAGGTTAAAATTGCATGGAGTATAACACCTAAAAGTGGTCCCATAATTTAAACCATGGGTTTCTCTCGAGGGTACGTGGCATCACCAAGAGCATTGCGGAACGAAGGCATATTTCCTAAAATCCACTTTCTCACACCCCTGCAAAGTTGAAAAGTATAAAATTTTGTCGGTTGATTTATTTCATTTGTTTATTTCTTTCAAATACTAGAACAATTAGAACCTTGGCGCGACCACCGTTTTCCACTTGCAACCCAACAATACACCATCTTCACACCATTCCTGCTCATTTCTAGGTATTTACATAATAAAAATGTATCCAATTATATCCTCAGTGGAAGAACAAGACTCTACAAAAATAGAACAATCCCTAATTGAGAGGGACACAGAGGTTTCCAATGTTGAAATCACCATTTACCCTATCTCTGTGTCTAGAAGTAATTTGTCTGATATAATTGGTATAGGTATATCATTCCTAGAAGCATTTCAGGCCACCATAGTACCCTATGTTGTAGAAATTTATTTCTTGTTCCCTGAATTTGTATGTTGGTGTGTCGAACAATATTCTCATGAAGAAAGGGTCATTTTCAATAAACATGGGTCCCAAGTCTTGTGTAGGATATATTGTCTAATAATTCGAGAATCCCTTAGTATAAAAAAGTGTTTTTCTGAAAATTATGAACCATTCAATGAAGATAAATTGATTAGGGTATATAGGAATTGTCCATCATAAGTCTGAAGCCCGTTTTTACAGCAAATTGTCAAACCTGAACAATTTTCAGAAAGTTTGTATGTGCCATTGAATGTCAATCTAATGGTCATTGAAATCCAATGGGTTTTCTCCTTATTGATTCAATTCTTAGGGTTAGACAGTGACAAGTATGTGGTGGAATTCATGCTCAGTTTCCTTTTGACCTTTTTCAGGTCCGAGTCTGGACTATCATTCCGTATTAACTTTGATAAATTCCTAGCTAATACTATTCATAAACAACTAGTGAATTTCCACTCCCTGAGGCATTTTAGATACTATAATTATATGTTGAAACTTTTCCTAGAAAGTAAAAACATATATTCTCCTGAAGTAGCATTTGTGTTCACTAAATGCAAAAGAATTACATTTCTCATCTTCATTAACAAAGTTATGTCCAAGATTTATAGTCTGATTCTCAATACTAGATTGCCTAGAATTGTGGATGATAGCCAAATACATAGAAAAGAGTGGGAGATTTGGTATTATTCATGCATTCAAAAGTAATATGGGTTTATGGTTGTCATGAATATCCTTTCCTATTGCTTGTTTTTATAACTCCTAGAATATTTTCCCTTGAATTCATCAGGTAGAGAATTATATCTGAAACAAAGAATTTTCTAAAGTTGCATAGAGCCTCCAACCTTAAGTTCCCTTTTGTCATTAGCCCCTTTATTGTCAAGTCCAGATCATGTTTATATTAGGTTAAATCAAAGCTCAAAGATTTTGTTTTTTCATAGTTACAAGGAAGAAGGTACGATCCACACCAGATTATATCCAAAAGAAGACAAATGAACAAAAATGCTCCTTATGAGCATGAACATGTTGAATTTTTTGATAGGTTGGTGAATATAGAATTCTGTGTTGATGTGGAAGTGACCCTATACCCAATTCAAACAAAACAATTGGAAGTAAGCCTGTATCCAATTCAAACACAACAAGCTCCTCAGAAGGTGATGATTAAAGTTCCTAAAACAAGTGTTTACAACAAGAGAAGCATTTCAGAGGCTATGGACATTGATGACCAATAGACTGTCAAAAAGAATATGAAGGTTACACATCCATCACAGATTGTTGATTTAGAAGATGAAGAGTCCAAGGATCAAGAAAATCTAAATATGGTGGAAAGTGGTACTAGCACTGTAGAGATTGTAGAAGGAAATAACCTCTAAAGTGAGGGAAGTTCAAGAACCTTTTTCACTAAAAAATGTCTTTTTGATAAAATATCTGGGTCAACTTATCATTTGAGGGACAATTTGTCAAAACAATATTCTAAGAAGGGAAATATAGCTTTGAGTGAGATTAAGGATTTATCCCCTGAAGTGGAAACAATCTCTCGGCATAAATATTGTTTGTTCACAGTAAGAGGTGTTGAAAATAAGACATTTAATATCACAGTTGTAGAAGAAGACAAATTTTCTGAGATAAAGATAAAATATGACAACATCAATCCCCCAAACAAGGTCAAATTCCACAAGCAAACTAGTGACTTGTTATATATTGATTACTTGAGTTTGAACTTGAAGAATTCAAAACTATCATCTTATGCAGAAAAAAAGGAAAGACAATTGAGGCAAGAAAGGGCATCTAACAAATCTTGGAAAACTTAGGTTAAGAGGTTGGAGTTTGGAGTTTCCTAGGGGGTGAAGTCTTTATTAGATGAGAAAGACAAAAATGATTCAAAGTTTGAAGAAGAGATTGAAAATTCCTGCTATAGATCATCCACAAACATCAGAATTGGTAGTTATGGAATAGGAAAAGAAAACACTTCATCAAGAGACACTAGATTACAAAGATAAGGTGTTGTAGCTAGAACAATAAAAGGTGAAATGGTCATAGGAAAAGACACAATTGCTAAATAAGGCTATGGTTTCAGCTCCTACTGCAAAAATTGCATCAAATACTAAAGAAATTGTCCAGGATATGTCACAAGTTAGCCTAAAGTAAGGAGAAATCAAAGGACTGAAGGAAAGTATAGAGAAATTGAAGCAGGAGATGCATGCAAAAGATTAAAGGATAGCTCACATTCAAAAGGATAATGAAATCTTGCAAGAGAGAATAAATAAATTGAAAGTGAGGCTAAGAGGAAAAAGCATGTTATAGGGGGGAAAGCATATCATGTGGGACTCTATAGCTGTTAAATATACCAAATTCAGATCATATTTGAATTTCATTAAGTATGGAGACAACATAGCCATTACATCCAGACATAAGTGTACTTTTGTGAATGAAAATTTATCCAAAAGTCCATTAGAATGAGACCAGAACGCCATAAATTTACTCAACTATGTTCCTACTACATACCTTCAAACCATTGGAGTTAAGGACTGTTGCGGGTGGGAATACCTCCTACGAACTAGCACTAAGGGTTTTATCATGCATGTAGAAATGACCTAAAGATTCTTACCTTTTACCATTATCCCATGCCTAAACCCCCATTACTCATATGTAAATACAAGGCTCAAGAGATTAAGTTGACGTATCTTATTTTTCATGTTTAATGTCGATCCCTTTTCATGCTTTGTCTTTCTTTGACTGCAACTCTCCTCCCAATGCTGATCTGGATTCACTAAAGACAAACAAAGAAATCCACATGCATTTGATCTATGAACTAATGGGTTAGAGATTTAATCAATCATACAATCAATATTCCAATAATGACAATCTCATATGGTGGGACGGGAAAAACAATTATTTTATTAACTTCACAATGATACCTTACAATGATAAAGTTGGTTAGTGCTCCTCGATCCTGATCCTGGGCTCTTCTTCCACTATCTTCCAATTGCTTTTCTCTATACTTCTCTTTGCACAAGGATGGCTAAAGGTTGGGACAAAGGGAATGCTCAATCAAGTATAGTTTCTTTACTATGATTCTCCTCTTTCAAATGGGACCCCTAACCCTTCTTTTATAGTCTAGAAGAAGCTAGGTATTTGGTTGAGTGACCGACCATGCATGGTCGAAAGGTTTAGTTAACTTACCCAAAGTTGGGTGTTTCATCAACAACTTTCATTTTTCCTTGTTTTTGTAGGTACACGTGGGCTGTCTTGGCTCAGCTAGCGTCTACACGCGTGTAGTAATGGAGTAGGGCACGCGGGTTTTTATAAAAGGGGTTTTTAAGAAGAGTTGTTTAGTAGTGTTTTTGCAAAGAAGGAATCTGAGATGGCCTTATGCCACGTAAGCATGTCTGGTGAAAATTAGGGTTATAATAGATGCCCCCTAATGTGTGAGGTAAGAAGAGCATTTGATGGACTAAATACATTTATAGTATTTATCGATGTTCCAAACAAGTGCGCCTAGGGACCAGAAATTGGGAGGTGACGTCTGCAAAATAATAATTGTCTCACTGAGGTGGGCATACCCATGCTCAGGATAAAATAAAATCATGGCTACA
>SNQJ01S0070468.1:4379-26392 GCA_010110895.2 Picea sitchensis | reverse complement strand
TGTCAGAATGTCGTCATCAAATCATCACATCAAATCAACATCATAATAAACGAATCAACCCAAAAGCACACTCCCTGACTCAGTCCGGAGTCCAAGGGGGTCTACCGATGCCTTTGCATCCTCAAGGTCACAAACCTGCACACTCAATAAACTGAGTCAATAGCACCCGTATACATGAATAGTAAAACATCATATCATCTGTCAATCACATCATAATCAATATATATAGTCCAACATCAAAAAAGGGTCCAGATCACTTGCGAGCAAGTGTCCTCAAAGAATAAGTGTCCTCAGTGCGCCAGAGCGGGATGTTACATCTAGTGTAACCGATTATAGGCCTAGAAGCCTTCGTGACCGAAAAATCTTGTGATCCTCCACTGTATGAGAATATCAAAGACACACTAGGGCTTTCTATTCATTCAAAACACAACACACACTAAAAAGTTCCCTCTAATATAAAACAAGAAAACACTAAACTAGTTGGAAGAATAGTTACAAAAACCAACACAAGAGAAACTTACCAGTGCAAGTGCAACTCGAACACAGAAGCACCCTCCAGGTATACTCTGCAAAGCGTGGCCCGATTTATTCCCTAGGTACCGTGGTATACCCCCGCAACCACCTGTGTATGTCTCTAAAAAATATAGGAAGCTTGGTTTCTAGCGTGCGAACAGTCACCAGGCGGGTATAGTCGACAATCAGGTAGACCACAATGAGTAGGGTATCGAGCTTGAAACCTGTCAAGGGTATCGAAGGCAAGTGGTCCTGAAGACAACTAAGAACGTTGAGCAGATTCGAGACCACGAAGCTCCGTGGCAAATGCAATCAACAAAATCCCAAGACAAGCCCTCTATATGTGTTCTCCACTATGATTGGTCCATCTTTGGAGGGGTTATCTCCGCTACCTTTCTGCACATTACCTCGTGTTTATCCCCTATCTTATAGGGGGCTCCCGGATAACTTTTACGATACTGGACTTTCACACTCCCTAACTCAGACTCCATTGTTTGATTTAATGGCCTTGAAGAGTTTCCTCTCCAACCTAATTCAAGGCCCTAACCCTAAACTAGTTGGTTGGCCCTACAAACATAAAAAGTCTAATTAATTTTAGATTTAGCGTTAATTTTTATATCTTGTCTTAAGTCAAAGGTTATGAAAGTGAAACTAGTGATGTTTGAAAGACGAAAGAAAAATAAACAGAAAGCTGGAAACAAAATAACTTCTTCTTGACTCAAATCTTAAACAACTTTTCAAACTAAAAATTTTCTAAGATCTTTGAACAACAAACTCAAAGTAGGATTTCACTCGACTACAAGCTACTTATGATCTAATTAAACCATCAAGAACCTATGAAAGCAAAGACTTTTCCTGGTTACTAATGCAAACCAACACTATTTAACCAAACAAATAATATATATATATATATATATTTTTTTTTTATATTTTTATTTGAATGACGACAAAGAAAAAAAGAAAAATATCAACAAATAAAGACCAAGAAAACTTTTTTCATAAGAGTAGATTGCAAAGAGTCACTTTAAAAATAACACACAAGAAAATTAGAACTGGACTCTCACACTTGTCTAAAAGCACTAGAAAAATAAAATTTTGAGGAAAAACTTCTTAATGAAAAAGGAAGCTATTGTTGTGATCAAAACTAAGTTACTGACTGCTTATGACAGAGACCCAAAAAATTGAGAGGTATAATTCTTGACAAAGGAAAGGATGATTGTCTCACCTTAAACAAAAAAAAATTCCACAGGCACACTACTGACAGTTCAACAGCAAGCGTGTGCACACGAGCTATGTATAGTTAGGGCACGTGTACACATGTGCAGACCTTATACAGACCGCGTGTACTTATTAAAATCTAAAAAATGAAAGGACTAGAACTAAAGCCAAGGAAGAGAATACTATTACTAAGAACTAGAATCTCTTGAACACTCAAACACTTACTTTGACAACAAAATGTAAATAATTCAAGGAAAAGTTCATAGAACAAACCAATATGAGGTGAAACCTAAGCTATAGACTGCAAACAATAAAGACTAGAATGAGTTTCAGAAAACCCCTGAGAAGGATTATTTCTGATAGGGGAGACGATGACTGCCTCTCTAAAAGAAATTTTCTGAAATCATACATGTGACTGACACTTCCTCAGCAAGCGTGCACACACAGGTTGTGGGAAGGTAGGGCGCGGGTACACGTGTGCAGACCTTATGCATGTCGTGTGTACCTCTGTGGGTCCTGAAGAAAAAATGTAGTCAAGAAAAGAAACAAAGATAACTGCTATGGAAGACCAAAATCTCTATTAGCTCAGACTTTTGCAGAAACTTTAAAAACAAGGAATGGAACCAGTTCTTAAAAACACCCAAGAAAAAATATTCCCAGAAACCCTACAGATCCCTAGTATGGTCACCAATTCTGTTATGGGTGGGAAATCCCTCCTATGGACTAGCACTAAGGGTTTTATCATGCATGCAAAAAATGACCTAAAGATTCGTACTTTTTACCATCATCCCATGCCTAAATCCCCATTACTCATATGTAAATACAAGTCTCAAAAGATTAAGTTGACGTACCTTATTTTACGTGTTTGATGTCAATCCCTTTTCACACTTGGTTGTTCTTTGACTGCAACTCTCCTCCCAATGTTGACCTGCATTCACTAAAGACAAACAAATAACTCCACATGCATTTGATCTATGAACTAACGGGTTAGAGATTTAATCAATTATACAATCAATATTCTAATATTGGGAATCTCATATGGCGGGACGGGAAAAGCAATTCTTTTATTAACTTCACAATGATACCTTACAATGATAAAGTCGGCTACTGCTCCTCGACCCTTATCCTAGGCTCTTCTTCCACTGTCTTCCAACTGCTTTGCTCTATACTTCTCTTTGCACAAGGATGGCTAAAGGTTGGGACAAAGGGAATGCTCAATTGGGTATAGTTTCTTTACTATGATTCTGCTCTTTCAAATGGGACCCCTAACCCTTCTTTTATAGGCTAGAAGAAGCTAGGTGTTTGGTCTAGTGACCAACCATGCATGACCGAAAGGTTTAGTTAACTTACCCAAAGCTGTGTGTTTCGTCAACAAATTTCCTTTTTCCATGTTTTTGTAGGTACACACGGGTTGTCTTAGGTCAGATAGCATGTACACACGTGCAATAATGGAGTACGGTGCGTGGGTTTTTATAAAAGGGTTTTTTAAGAAGAGTTGTTCAACAATGTTTTGGAAAAGAAGGAATCTGAGATGGCCTGATGCCAGGTAAGCATCTCTGGTGCAAATTAGGGTTATAACAAGGACAAAACTACATTGATTATTTTGGTCAGGAGGGTTATCGCCAAACATAACCTTTTGAAATCAATTCAAACTAAAGCATCACAGATGGAGTAGAGTGTACAGGAGTTTAAAGATTTATTTCAAGAATTGTTTATCAAAGGTCTTCCACCATTTTGGGATGGAAGAGGGAAATTGTATGTCCAGGAAGAATACAATACTCATTTGACTTAGTCTAGAATGGATCATTCTAAGTTTGAAACCCTAGAGGAGAGTTTGAAAGGAGCCACTTTAGTTGACCAGCTGATTACCGACTTTGAGATTCCGAATCAGTTCAAAATAATCAAGATTGGACTACTGATCATGTCATATGCTTCTTACATTGACTTAGAGATTTTGATAAAGAAGATGATGGATTATGACATTCCTTCTATTTGCAGTCGAAGGAAATAGTTTGGTTGGGTAAGACAAAATTGTTATAACCCTAATTTTCACCAAACATGCTTACCTGGCATCAGGCCATCTCAGATTCCTTCTTTACCAAAACATTGTTGAATAACTCTTCTTAAAAACCCCTTTTATAAAGGCCCACACGTCCTTCTCCATTACTACACGTGTGTACATGCTAGATGACCCAAGATATCTCGCGTGTACCTACAAAAGCATGAAAAAAATAAAGTTGTTAACAAAAAACATAGATTTGGGTGAGTTAACTAAACCTTTCGGCCATGCATGGTCGGAAGTTCGGCCAAATACCTAGCTTCTTCTAGCCTATAAAAGAAGGGTTAGGGGTCCCATTTGGAAGAGTAGAATCATAGTAAAGAAACTATACCTAATTGTGCATTCCCTTTGTCCCAACCTTTAGCCATCCTTGTGCAAAGAGAAATATAAAGCAAAGAAGTTGGAGGATAGTTGAAGAGGATCCCAAGACCAGGTTCATGGAGAAGTGGTCAACTTCATCATTGTAAGTTGATTTGTTGAAGTTAATAATAAAAAAGTACTTTTCCCATCCCACCATATGAGGTTTTCATGGTTTATTGCATACATGTTGATTAAATCTCTAACCCATTAATCTGTAGATCAAATGCATGTGGAGTTCTTTGTTTGTCTTATTTGAATGTAGGTCAGCCTTGGGAGGAGAGTTGCAGTCAAAGAGATACTAAGCATAAAGAAGGGTCGATATCAAATGCCCGAAATAAGGTATGCTCACTTGATCTTCTTAACTATGTATTTTCTTAAGAATAATGGGGATCAGGTCCGGGACGATGGTAGAAAGTAGGAATCTTTAGGCATTTTCTACATGCATAATAAAACCCTAAGTCCTTGTCTGTAGAGGCCCAGAGGGATTTCCCACTCACAACAAAAATGCAATTGTCCAGGGCCTAGTAGATGATGTCCATATGTCAATAAAGGACAACAAATAATACTAAAGTTTGAAGTAGAGTTAAAGGCCGAAGAAAAGGACTAAACTACCGAAAGGGACGAACCTCGGATTTTGAGAACAATTTATTTCCTATTTTCGTAATCGGTTTCAAACTGAAACGATTCTTTCCTATTTTGTAAATGGTTTCAAACCAAAACGTTTTCTTTTCTATTTTAATCGGTTTCAAAATGAAACGTTTTCCTTTTGATTTTATTGTAATCGGTTTCAAGTCGAAGGAACTGAGTTTGTATAAATGTTAGTAGTTCTGAATGTATGGGGCATTGGAAGAAGTCCAAGTGCACGAAATATAGATATTCATAACCTAAATGTAATTTTTTGAATATCAATGGAATGCACATGCATATGTCATGAACTTTCTACGAAAATATTCTAATGGTGGTGTTTTGATATTTTTCTTATTTCTTCGTATGTATTTCTTGTGTTCTTGATTTTATTTTCATTGTCTCCTGTTTAAATTGGATATTTAAAGGTCCATAAGTCATCTTGTGATTCTCTCGACTTAATCAATTTAAACTGTGTTAAGTTCTTCCTAACTAGGTCAGAATTCATCTTATTTGATGCTCTGGTGTAGTTATCTGTTCTCCTTTCTTCTTACACCCTGCAAATTTCAATTTATAATTCAGACTCATTACCTCCTTTAGCCTTTATACTCTGGATATTTCTACCTACTAGTTAGTGCTTTCATTTGTTTTCAGAAGTGTGACTCCATAATGTTTAGAAGTTTGACTCCATATCCCTAACTATCCCTCCATTTCTTGTCAGCAAAATCAGAAAAAACCCTTTCAATGAAACAAAACCTAGAAATCGAATTGTTAAAGAAAACTTATGTGTTAGAGACCAAGTGAAAGGAGAGAGCCCTCTTTGACATGAGTAGGCTAGTACCCATATCCAAATTGGTTTGTAGGTTACCTTTTTCATTTTTTTTCTCAGCCAAAACAAATTTACAGAGTGCTAACACACCATATTCAATTTATGTAGTAAAGTTAAACTAGAGAAACTTAAGTATCCATACCTTCAATGACATAGTCTGCTAGAGCCAATTCTTGTTTCCAATGCACATTTAGCACCAATTTCTTTACCTTACAGTTGATATAGACCATCTTCTTCATAATTTGAGCTATGAGTGCATATCCTTTTTTAAATTCAATTATCATGTTCATTTTAGCTTCAAATTCAAATTTCAAATGTAATTCTTTGTCGATGTCACGTGTCTCACCTATATGTAGCAACACAAGTACATCACCTTCACCATCAATATTTGGGGTGCTTTTATTGCCAAATTTTTATCTCATTATGTAGTGGTTAAAACTTGCCAAATTGATTACACCTTCTAGTCATATGTCTGGTCACACCAAAGTCAATGTAGCAAGCATCTTTGAAAGTATCAATCACAACAAGTGATGTGACTAGTTGTAGCACACCTTTTCTGCTATTTTATTTAATCACTCTGATACCAAACTGTACCATGACTTTTTTGCTACTTTGTTTAATCGCTCTTAAAAGAAAAACTTATAACACCATCTTGCACATAACTCATACAGGTATTATAAATCTCATGCATTTAAACAAATAAACACATTCTAACAGAGTATTCATATGAGTTACTGCCATAATTAACAATCAATAGAATTTCATACTAATTCATATACACAACGGAAATCATGATAACATAAGCAGTAGAGTCATGCAAAACATGATTAAACCATAATCAGGTACTTATCTTTGGAACAATGGCAGTTCCACCAACCAAGTGCAGGCCTTCCATGAACCTCCCAGCCTTAGACCGCACTACTCATCAGCTCAGCAATGGGTCACCCCCAAGCTAGGACTAAGCTCCACCCCAAGGCAAGGAAATCTAGGCTAGGCTGAGGTTACAGGGAAAACAACACACAACCACAAGGAAGGGATTCTCTCTAAGGAACCTCCCACGCTCACTGCCCATAGACCCTCATTCCCCACGTGCTTATTCCACCCCAGGAGTATACACCTTCTATGTCACCTGGACAACCCTTCAACTGCTAATCTCCCTTGCCTTAGGTTACAGGAACAGGCCGGACCGGAAGTCTCCGAGCTTTGTGGAAGCTACAGGGTTCCTTCCAGGAGTCCTCTCCTTCCTTCGTGCACTCTCTCACCTGGAGAGAATCACTCACAGGCCAAGAAGTTGTTCTTCCAACCTCAATCACCTATCTCACCTGGAGAAAGCATTGCACCACTGTCCAACAAGACCCCACGCAGTCCAGCACTGCGTGGTCACAACAACTCACGGGAAAACAGACACAGGCTTCCCAACAGGTTCAACAATGGCTGGTCACTTCTATTTCCCAATCCGCCAACATAGAATAGACTCACATTCTAGATTCTCAAGGATGCGCGATGAGTTGTCCACGCAGGGGTCGACTCAAACTTAATGGTTCACAACTGGAAGGGTGTCCAGCCTTCCAGAAGCAAATACAGACACTGGCCTTTTGGTTTAGATTGCATGAGGGTATCTCTTGGAGAGGTCATATGGGTTCCCCATTCTGACGGTTGGGTAGAATGGAGGAGCCACCCCCCCAGCACGGTTCGTCTCAGCTTTTCATTGCATGTGCCAGTGTTGACACTTGTCCCCCATGTGACTGCATGCCTCCTTTAGCATGCGTTCCTCCCACCATTTGGGAATCACATGTCCTTCCAAAAGGACTTAGGCTAAAAACATATAATGCACATATCTTTTGGGATAATCTTAAAATATTATTCCCAGGCTTAAGCCCCTAGGCTTAACACTTAGCCCCTTTTTCCACCTTCCAGCCCCTAATTCCTTGCCCACCTTATGGATGCTTAGTACCCCTTCACTCATTCATCGTGGTCGGTCTGCACATGGCGGTGTTTATGTTTTATTAATTGTTCTGCGTGATTACATATACAATAGTAGGATCCTGGCCTTCAACACTCAGGCTCCCTGGCCTGACAACACATAAGCCTCTAACTTATAAAAACTTGGCTCACAAACCTATAAAACATAATTACAATTCCTTCAAAACATGGTTTACAATGGGGCTCGGCCTTGGGGACACTACACTAGTGCACCTTCCTTAGTGTTGTTATCATAATTATTCTTTGTCACATTTAATGAATGATTCTTACTCTACTCATTTGTTTTCTTGTATCAATCTTGGGCATTATATCCTACATATTTACAGTAGTAACACACAACAATACTTTGTCAATATCTCTCTGCATTTTGCAAATTTCCTTCTCAAAAATTCAACTGCTCAAATTTCTTCCCTTCAATGTTCTTCATTTTTTTCACTGTGAGAGCTTGATCAAAACTTCTAATTTTGAACCTATTCAAGTGTCGTTATTTTTTGGAGTAACATGCCACCAATAAAATCAAGTACAATTATTCCAATTCTTCCTGAAACATTCAAATTGGTTACAAACATTTGAAATACCTCATTCAAGCAATATTTTTCTCAAAGAAACCAAATCATTTGGATCCATTTTATCACCAATTGCAACCAGTTGGTCGCATACATCTTGTATGTATATCGCATAGTCAACAACATTCTTTTTGTCACCGAGTTTCAAAAGCTACAACTGGTTACTTAAGTAAAGACTCTCAATTTATTCAAGATCTCATAAAAATTCTTTAGTACAGTTCACATATTATGTGAACTCTTCATATTCCTAGTTTGAGGAATGATATGATCTACCCCACTAGAAATTATGATATAATATGCATCTTCAGCATGTGCTTCAAACTTCACTAAATCAATATGTTGCTTTAGTAGGAGAAACTTTGTTACTATCTACAATCTTCAATAACCTATGTTTCATTAACACATTTTGTATCTTGAATTTCCAAACAGAGTAGTTATATCCATCCTGGATGATCTCTAAAAGGGGAATGTTTGAAGAGGTCAACATAATTATCCCCCTTTTTTAATAAACAAAATACATTTACTCTTGATACATATTTATAAATTTCCATAATGATATCAAACTAGGATTTGATACCATGTTTGGATTGAGGAGGAATTCTTTTGTGCAGTTGAAAACCAATGCAATCCTAATCCTTTCCAGGATATGTTGATTGATGTGTTACACACTCATATAAACACTCCCAACCATCCTTAATGTATTTTTAGGCTACTCAACTTATTCAACTAAGTACAACATAGCAAGTTCTTCCTACAAAAATTTCATATTGCATCACACATGAACTAGTTGATAATGAATGACACCCAAGAATGTTAACAAAATCATTGAAAATAGGTTAAAAAAAGTTTCATATGTCAACACAGATAATTTCAAGTGAGATTAAAGTAATTGTATACCAATCATCAAAGTAAAATAACTAACAAATGAATGTGCAAAAAAGACAATTATTGTTTAAACTGTGGCATGTAGAGTATGGCTACATAAGGTGCATGAGTGGATTTAGGTCAATAATATTAACTGCATCAACATTCAATGCTTTGGATCACATAGAAAATAACATAGCTTTGAGCTCACTACAAAAATATCCTTACAACCTATGGCTCAAAAATGTTTTATAGTTCTTTGTTCACTATTTACCTTATCTTGTTCAAGCTCCACTTTGTTCATTTGTCATATCTCTCTAATATGATTCATATATTATTTCATTGCATATATAACAAGGACTGCATGGTAGATTAGTCCCTTCCAAGTAGATTTGGAAATGGAAATGATAGTTTGATTATGGATTCTCCGGTTTTGTAACCTTTGTACTTGAAACATCCAATTAGTTGGTAATTATGAGTAATTGTGGTTAGATATGTGATCCCTAAGAGAATATTTTAGGCAATTGTTGTATATATTTTTAGTAAAGGTATGGATATGGCATGTATGTAAGAATCATGCTTTTGTGGATAAAATTCCTCTAAAAACTAAATATAATATGACGATATAACAACAAATTACGAATTTTAAATTTTCATTTCAAGAGTAACATGAAATGATTAACTATGGTTTAATATGTGGTAATTGTATAATATGTGGCAATTGTATGGAAAGTTTTTCCTTCATGGTCACTATCATATAGTGCTTTCCTCTTGAGTGATGGGTTGGTGCAGTGTATGCGTAGGTTTGAATATTATGCATTGATGGCTTCTGCAAATCAGTCTTTATATTGTAATATTTCATTAAGTATTTAAGTATTTATGCATTGATGTCTTCTGCAGGGACTAATAATGATTTTAATATAATCATGATAGTGAATATTATATGTCTCTCCTCAAATATTTCCACATGTGTTGTATGTATCTCTTCAAATATTTCCACATGTTTTTTACAATGTCGCTCTCCTTACCTCTCAAACACCTTGATTGGCATGAACTCTAGCCAGATCCAGACCTAGGATCTCCACTACACTTTACTCATTGATAGCATCTATTGCAATGGATCCTCATAGTGTTAGGATAAGTTTAACCTAACACATATCACTTTCTCATCTAATGCTTAATATCCCAACATATTCATCATTTTCCAAGGACAAGACAACATTTTTACTGAATCCATTACACTTATACCTAGGGTTTCTCGATCCACTTTATCTTTAGACACATAAATTTAATTACCTAAATATGGTGGTCAAATGTGTAAAGATGTTCTATATTCATGGATATGTAGCCTTGCTTCCTACTTGCAAAACTTCCCAAATATGATAGAAGAGAATATCCTCCTTCTTGCAAGAAACCATTTAAATAAAATTTCCTATGAATAGTGGTATTCTCACCAAACTTCTATAAATATATATGTGGGTTTAATCAAAGAATAATCTACCAAAAACACTCTTACATGAATTACTACATGGGATGCATTGTTCTAGGCGTTGATAAGGAATTTTTATTCTCCGGTTTATTTATCTAACTGAATGTGCAAGATGGGCTCTCTCTCTTGACTGGAGAGAGTGATTATCATGCTTCACAGAGATTAAAACAGTCTCTAATCACAACAATATGAAGGTGTTTAGATGGGGAATCCTAGAAGGAGGCTTAACCTCTTGTGCATGACACAAAAATTATAACTTATGGGATAGTAACTATCCTTTTTATTCTGTTAAGGAGACCATACTACACATGCTTTGGTTCTATCAGATTACTCAAGATATTTGTTGTAAAGATAGATCCAAGTTATATTCCTTTATAGTGGATAATAGTTGGAAGGAAGGGATTATAGGTCTAGGAATCCTTGTTGATAAGATATTCAGTATGATTATTATCTATTAGGCCCTAGAAAATTGCATTTTCTCTTACCCAGTAAGCCCATTTCCTTCCATTGAAAATCAAAAGGAATTTCATAATTTGTCATTTCTTTTGGATATGATCTAGTATGGATCATACCTTCTTCCTTGTAACTTGAAATGGTCATAAATGTCATGCAAATGGTGTACGGTTGAGCTACAAGTGGAAAATAGTGGTCGCAACAGGGTCCTAGTGGTTCCTGTATTTGAAAAGTAATAAACCAAATGAAATAAATCGACCGACGACCTTTATACTTTTCAAAATTTGCGGGGGTGTGAGAAAATGGTTTCAAGGAAATCCACCTTTCATTTTGCAATGCCACCCATGATTCCATGTACCCTCATGAGAAAACCATGGTTTGAATTGCGCGATCGCGTTTTGGTATTATACTCTGTGTAGCTTCAACCTTCGTAATTGTTCCCGATCATTGATCTCGATGGATCACAATCAATGACATTGCGGGCCCAATCAACTTGCATCTTCCACTAGATTTAACTTTTCCCTTCCATCTTAGAGCTCAATTTTTTTTTTAAAACACCTACAAGTCGTCGGTCTTCCGACGTCCCAAACATCGGTCACATGGTTTCCTTGTCTTTGGTATATAAACAATTGTCTCTCCATCGATGTTTCCATATGTCGAGCATTCGATGTCCCTAACGTCGGTCATATGGAGTCCTTTTCATTGGCATATAGATGACCATATCTGCACCAATGTTTTCGGTCATCGGTCTTCTGACATTTGATTTCATAGGTCACTTGGAAACCTTCTCATTGGTATATAGTTGACTATCACTACACTGACGTTGTCAGTCGTCGGTCTTATGACGTCCCTAACTTTGGTCACATGGCGTCCACGTTGTGGAGACCGATGAAATGGGATGTCGACATTCTGATGTCTGTGTCATCATTGTAGCGATGGATATATGTGGTTTGGATAGTGAAATATGAGATGACACTTGTCTACATTAAACTTCACAATAGAGACGATACCTATGGCGTCATAAAAGCAATGTCATGTGAAACAATGTTTGAGTGGCTCTGTTGTTTGTCATTCTCCCGGCAATATAAAGTGGCAATTATGTCAAACACACCATCGTAATTTGAACCAAATGTACTAGTGCCACGGGCTTGGTATAGCACAATTGATAGTTATCTTTTGCAAAATGGTTTCAATAGGTGCACGAGTGAGCCTACATTGTACACCAAGATGAATGATCAAGGTGGGATTATATTCGTTTTCTTATATGTTGATGAATTTATATTCACGAGTGATTTATCAATTGACATGTTTGAATCAATTATGAAAAATTAATTTGAGATGCCTGAGTTGGGTTTAATGAGGTACCTTGTTGGTTTAGAGGTAAATCATAATGAAAAATCTAAATTCATTTCAAAATCTACGTATTCTAATGAAATTTTGAAGAGGTTTAACATGATGAATTGCAAAGCAACCCCAACACTTATTATGATAGGTTTGAAATTGATCAAGGATGATAAAGGATCTATAGTTTATTCAACTTTGTACAAGCAACTTGTTGGTAGTATTATGTATTTAACAACCACTAGGTTGGACATAATGTTTGTTGTTAGTCTCATTTCAAGGTTCATGGATTCTCCAAAAGTTTCTCATTGGAAAGAAGGGAAAATAATTTGGAAATATGTTAGCGGAACAATGAACTATGGAATACTCTACTCAAGGCCAAGTGAATTTAATATTATAGGATACACTAATAGTGATTATGCAGGAGATATAGATGATATGAAGAACACTTCTGGTTATGTTTTCCATTTTGGATCAAGTGTAGTATCTTGGGATTCAAAGAAACAACCAATTGTCACTCTTTCATCTACTGAAGCAGAGTAAGTAGAAACTATAGAGGTAGCGTGTAAGGAAATATGGATGAGAAAAATGTTGAAATAACTTAGGCATGAACAACAAGAGGAAACAAAGATATATTATGACAACAACTTAGCCATAGAATTTTAAAAGAACCAAGGTTTCCACAAAAAGAGTAAACATATTGACACAAGGTATCACTTCATTGGGGATTTAAACAACAATGGAGAAATGTTTTTGGAACATTGCAAGTCAAACGAACAATTTACAGACATCTTCAACAAATCACTAGGAAATGAAAGATTTGTGCATCAAAAAGAGAACTTGGGTATCATAGATGGTAGTTGTGATTAAGGGGGATTGTTGAAATTAATCAAACCTACCCTCATTTACTTATTTGTAGGAATTTACTCTCTCCTAGCTTGTCAATATGTTTTTCCATTCCTTTCAAGCACAAGAACTTTAATTTTATCCAGATCTATGCATTTTATTTTTTCCTCTAGACAATGTATACAAGAATGTATTAAATGTAGAAGTTAATTTCAATTAATATTTTCTTTTTTCTTTTTGTTGGGCTATATGAATAGAAGAGAGAGTAGTTTTAGAACAAAATATATGTAAAAAAACAATGGAGTAAAAAGAAGGAGAAGGGTGAGTGCAATCTAATGGTGTTCTCTTATGACACATTAGTAGCAATGAAAACCTTGAAAAACAACAATCTGTTAACTTGGATGGATTATTAAAGGAATTTTTACAATGAATTTGAATCTGTTGAAAGTAGATGAAGCATAGGAAATTGAATTACATTTCTGAATTTACAACTTTTATATATAGAAATTGTGAATAATTATGTCAAATTTCATTTCTTCTAACAATGGTATCTTATTTTTCCAACAAAATATAAGGTATATGTTTTTGTTTGTGCAGTTTTTTTGTACCTTAACGATGCAATTTCATTCGAAAAACTTGTATACTTGTAGAGAACCCATTTTTCTTATGCCGTATATTTTTTGGAAATTTTTTATATTATTTTTTTTTTTTTTAAATTATCAAAGTCAACATATGCCTGAACTTATAAGTTTTTTTCATGTAGGTGTTGGTAGTCAAATATCAACATGTTCAACATTTAGGAATTTTCCCAGTCAAGATATCAATTAGAACCTTGTCCGTTGTAAATGGTGATTTCGACTAATTTAGGTCCAGTTACATATAACTATCATAATCTACAAAATAAAACTAAATCTAAAATATATACACTTGCTAATTGATTGTAGGAATTTTATTTTTTATTGAATAAAAAACTGAAATATAAATATATACATATTCAAAACTATCTACAAGAAAATGACTAATTATAATTATCGAAAAAGTTGCCCCTACAAAGGGGGATTTTGTTTTCTCTTTAAGAATAAGAAGTCTTTGAAATCAAAAATAAAAATGAACTAAAACAAATGAAACTTAAAATATCTAATGCACGTGTATTAATTCAACTAGTATATCAATTGAGTATGATAAACAATATTTAAAAGATATAGATCTTCAAAACCCATAATGAATATATCTATTCAGTATGAATTAATATATTTTCTTAAATGATGAACACATATTTTTAATCAATACATTATTCATATACATAATAATAACTAAAATAATGTATCAAAAAGAAAAACGAATCCATCAAATTTATTAAGAGTAATCAATTAAACAAATTGTAGTTTCATTAGCACATTCTCCAGCTAAGAATTTGATTTCAAAAAATAAACACTCGAATATCAGTAATAGTACCGAATACCGATTGCTTCTATTGATACTCAAAGTCACAAAAAGATTCAGTATAATGTATGAAAAAAAAGACTTGTATAGTTGTGCATAAGTTTCGTTCTTTCTTCCAAAAAAATGAACCCATATCAATTATCTTTCCTTCCTTGTTTTATATTGATGTAATTCAAAACGAAACTTAACTTCCATAACTACCAACAATTATCCATTTAGAATGAGAAATTAAAAAAAATGTTTAATTTCCCAAACTACATTAACAAAGTATGTGAAATAAAAATCAACTAACTATTTAATTTGTTAAAATTCTTCCTCGAAAACTAATTCTTCTATTTTTTCGTGTTTCTCCATGTCATTACTTTTTACACCTATAAAAAAACAAACAAAAAACAAACAAGCATTAATAAAACATAAAACTAAATTAGAGTTGCTATAGAATTTTAAATTCTGTAGCTACTCATTTATTAATGAAAATTAACAAAAATGAATACTAAACTAAAAAAAATATTAAACTTATATTGATAAACAAGACATTTTAGTCACTGAGTATTATTAGATACAGTCTTAAATTTTGAGTTAAAAAAAAATGTTAACTCCTAACGAGTTGATGTTAACTGCTTCTCCCTTTTTGTCTTTCTTGGAACCTGAAAATTGTCTCCTTTGGCTATCTACCAACATTTTTTTTTCTGTCTTAAGTAGTTGGTTTTCTAATTCCAAATCAATTATATTTTCCTGTAGCACTAGAGTAACTGAATAATATTTTTCCTTCCAGAAGGAAACTTCTAAATTGGGATCGATTTTAGTTTGTTCCTTCTATGTTTCTTTAGTGACGTTTTCAACATGTTCCCGTGAAGAATTTTGTTGTGGAGAATATACTTATTGATTTCTAATCAAATATTCATCTTCGATTTGAACAGGAGAACTAACTTTAGAAGTTTTTGTAGACTTATTTCTTAGCATTATGGATATTTTCCTTCCTTGCCGCTTTTTCATAAAATCGACTAAATTAATGGAATCATCATTCCTTTTGGACATAGGTGGGTCACACTCAAATGCAAGAGGGGAAACTACACACTATTTGGAATATTCATAAGAAACTTGAGTTACTTCACTAAACATGAATGACTCTGGCTTGAGGTTAAATTTTACAGTTCAACTATGTGTAACCCTCACAACGTTTTGCTGAGAAATATAAAATTGAGGATAAGGAAAGACAACATCCTCTACAATATCTAAGGTTTCAATCTCAGAAATGTGATTCTGTAAATCTAAATCATGTTTATCCTGGAAATTTATTTTTTAACAAAATCCTCCCAAAAATCGACATTCTGCTTTAGCTGAAACTCAACCAGAATTTTCACTAAACCATGGTGAAAAAAAATTCTTTCTGAACTGTGATTTTTTCTCTTATAAAAACGTGCCATTTTTTAAAGGATTTTAATAAAGAAAACCATCATGCTTAATTCATAATCCATGAATATCATTCACATCTGAAAGTGATATATAAATAAAAGGATATATATTCCCTCACAAGTGATAAAACCCTTAATAACGCTTAACAAAAAATGTCATTTTTCCTTGACTAGAGATAAAGGAATACCTTTGTAATTGTATTTGCATTTAGGAGAAACCAATATTTATGACCAGGGAATCTCCTTCACTCTTTTTTTCTTATACTAACATTCCTCTTTTAATGGCAATTTATTCACTATGGCTATTAATTCTTCATCTATCTAATTTTATATCTCCAATTTTAGTGTGTTCACCATTCAAAATTAGTTCAAAATCCTTAGTGACCTACACATTGTAACCATTAAACATTCACAAGAATTCTAACCAACCAACCCTTTGAAAAGTTAAAAAAAAGACTTCATGAGATTCAATAAGCTAGACACCAGGTTTGACTCTGGAAATCTTACCCATTTTAACATTTTACCACACCAGAGTTCAGAAAACCCTCATCAAAATCTAACAGGCTCTTGCTCACATGTAAAATTAAACATACTTTAAATGCCTGAGTAAAGAATCTGAATTCAAAGAAAATCATTGTATACAAGATTTGACATGGGGTAATAATTCGTGAATACAGTGCGACAACACAACACTATACGTGGAGGAGAGTAAGTAAAATTTGGGAAAGGTGAACTATTCATATGTAGTTTGAAAAGATACTAATATAATTTCCATTAAAGGTCATTTAAACCTATGATGACCAGATTAGACACAATGTCTCACAACATAATATCAAGTAGTTTTTTTGTATTGTGGAAATCATGGTAATAATGTGATTATGAAAGGCCATGCAGGTCTTCGTAAATCATGGTTAATCAATGGAAAATTAATATTTTTTCTAGAAAAAACATGTTAATGAAAATTTAAATCAACAATATAATAAAAAATAGTAGCTTTCCAAATGTTGTAGCCCCTGTAAAATCTTATTCAAAGTGAGTATGTGAGAAAAACCATCAAGGATATCTTTGATAACTTGGAAATTAAAATCCATGAAAAAAACCTTTATGAAATGAAAAACATCTCAGAATAAAAATGTCATTAAAGACTAAATGAAAATTCAAAGAACTTGAGATTATGATCAACACAATTGTCAAAACTAAAAACAATACTTAAATGAAAATTTTTAAATATTACTCTTTTTAAAATTGAAAAAAGAAGGGCCCCAAATTTATTTATATCATAGAATTTGGGAGGTTGTTGTCCACTACAACAAATGGTGACACACTGCTCAAACCAGTTATCTTTGTATATAATAAAAAGAAGAATATATCATATCATAAGAAAAAAGGAAATTTACTGAATGTAGATAAATTATATTCATGATTAGTTTGTAAAGAATAAAAAAACAAAACAATACTCATACTCTTTCAACCTATCTCATTGGAGGGGATACGAGGCATTTATTAATTTTATTACTGAGAAAAGAATCTTTTGATTTGACTAATAATTAAAGTTATATTCATCACGTCAGAATTGAAAAGATGAACTCATTGTCCCAGTATTGCTTCACTGCCATCAAACTTGTTCAGTACCCCGATGAAGTTACCTTAATATCATATAATTCTTGACCCGCTGCTAGCATGTTTGTTAGGTACCCTAGCAAGTTAGCATATGATACATGAGAATCACCTTCAAATTCAACAACGCATGCATGGAGGCAAATGAATGACATTTTAGGAATGATAGAATTTCAAATCAAGCATTATCTCAAAATTAAATTGGTTGTTGAGATATTTTGTAAATGGTATTTTAAAATCGTAGCTTGTTTGTAAAGTCCTGAAGGACTGTAAGGGATTGTAGATATGGAGTGTCGACTCTATCTAGGAATAACTAGTAGTTATTGTAATAGGACAAGAGTAGGTAACAACTTTGAATTTGATAGGATAGACTGCAGACAAGACGAGAGAGATCATGGAGCCTATCCTTAGATAGTTATTCAGTGTTGTATTGTAATAAAGAGACGGAATAGAGAGATCATTAGAACATAGTAGAGTAGCAGAAACATTATGTAACTTATTTTTCATGAATGAATAGATCAGACAAAAATTGTCCCAAATCCTTGGACTGTGTTCATTTCATGTGTGAATGAATGAATGTTATTCTTTGTGTATGATTTATTTCTATTCATTTCATGTATGATTGTTCGAGATGTTGACTGTATGAGTTTGTGATTAAACTGGATGAGTTTCAATTATTTATCTTATGATACTTATATGCAAGGTGTGCATCTTGAATGCAAGGAGTGCATTGACTGAGTCTTGGATTGGCTCAGAGAAGTTCATAGAAACTCAGACTAGGTGCAAGGTGTGCACAGTGTCAAGAATCCAACAAGCTTCGAAGAACTAGTGTACAAGAACATCAGCTGAGCGAGAAGCATTTTCTTTTCAAGAAAATCCTTCAAACCGAGTTATTCAAAATTTTGAGAATGCAAGGTGTGCGTTGGAGATCAAAATAGTTTTAAGGACATAAGCCAAGAAGACATAGCACCTTCACAAGTGTTGACCAGATCCCATAGTCAGATTCGTAGAAGGAGCAAAGGTTCGAGACCTTTGAAAAATGATAAATCTTTAAAGTCGGGGAGATATCAGAAGCTTAGGAGGAAGAACGATCGTGATCGTTGGATCAAAGGGAAGAAGATCAATAGTCGTCGGATCAGAAGGAAGTGCACAAGACTTAGCACTTCGCGCACAGAGGAGAGAGAATCTATCGGGGTTGAAACTTGATATTCCCAAAGTTCGAAATCCTAGAGTAGAATCTCGACCATCCGATCAGCGGGATAGATTTGAGACGTCAGATCCCCTAGAGTGAACCCCAAATGTTAGATCAGTCAAGTGAGCACGGACCGTAAGATATTGCGAGTGCATAAGGAGTCGAGTTTGAAGCTTGAGACTCCCAGAGTGTGGAGAGCTGAAGAGATGGAGCCTATCTGGACCGTTGAATCTAGGAGCGTACATGTCAGCAGGCTGGAAGATCTAGAGGAAGGCGAAAGTTGAAAGTTGAAACTAGAAGAGCCTAAAGCGCGAAGACCTGAAGTCCCAAAGTAATATCTATACCATGAGATATAAGGGAGATGTGGTGCTAATTCGTGAATTCCAGGTAAAGTCTCGAAGTGATTCAAAACCATTGGATTCAGAGAAAACGTGGTGTAATCTGTTAACTCTGGGTAAATCCTTGAAGAAATCCTCGATCGTTGGATCAGGAGGGACACATGTCAGTGGATCGTAGACTCTGGTTAAAGTCATTTGGGAAAAAGAGATTTGAGAATTTGAGATCTCCGAAGTCTGGAGACCCGGAGGAAATAGCTAACATCGATCGAGAAGGGGGTTGTTGGACCATTGATTTGAGCTGAGGGTAAATCAAATGAAATGAAGACAAGAACATTGATTTATGGGACAGGTGTCCATAGATCATCAATGTTGGAAGGTTGGATTATGAAAGGGAGTTGGGTTTGAGATTTTAAACTCCCGGAGTCCGGAGTTGCGAAGAGACTTTGACCGTTGATTTAGAGGGAGATGATCTAGGTCGTATATAAGAAGGGCACAGATTTGAATAATTGATTTGGAAGTTATTGTCAAGACTATGAGATCGACGATCCTGTGGTATTATGGGGATAAAAGTTGTGAGGAGTTTAAGATATGGAGGGTGGGCCTCAATTCGAACCATGTTTTCGCCAAGAGGAAACGTGGAGGTTGTAGGAGAATTGCGGGACCAAAAGTGTTTTAACACCAAACCACTGGTGACCGCATCCAAAATCACATGGTCATCACCAAGGTCACATCAAGGGGGGGCTTATCAACCAAAAGGAGCTAACACCTGACACTATGATTTTTTGCAGCAGGGCGAAAGGAAAGTTTTTGGGTTATTGTTAGACCTACACCAAAAAATCGAGGGGGCCTATATGTAATCCTAGAATGAGACCATTGAGGTTTCAAATAGTATTTATACTTGAGAATCATAGATCCAAGACCGGGAGGTCATGCATCCCTACAGGGGAGTAGGGGGGATGCATCAAGTGGTATCAGGGCAGATTTTGATTTGTTTGTAGAGAACGGACAAAAGGAGAGAGGATGAAATTTGGTATCATTTGTTGTATCAAAGAAATTTGATTTTTGTTTGTAGGTGATGCAGTGAAATCATGCCACCCCAAAGGCATAGAAAGAATGCAGAAATGGAAGAAAAAATGAGGCGACTTCGAATGAGACTGGATGCCATGGAAACGACACAGAGAAGAGCACCAGACACTGGACATACCAGTGAAGTTGAGAGAGAATAAAAAGAGGTCGAAGAAAATGTAGTAGGGGATGTTGCACAAGATATCTTAATAAAAGTTATTTCAAAAATAGGAACCAGAGCATGAATAGAGGTACCAATGTATGAAGACAATTTAGAAGTTGAAGAACTTTTAGATTGGTTACGTGTTGTGGACAAATACTTTGAGTCCAAAGATATCAAATAAGACAAGATGGTGAATCATGCAGTGAAAAGACTGAAAGGTCATGTAACGCTATGGTCGGATGAACTGCAAGCCGAACACAGGAGAAATGGTAAGAATAAAGTTAAAAATTGGGATAGGATGGTAGCTAAGTTGAAAGACAAATTTATCCCGAAGGATTACCAAATCAATCTTTACAGAATATTGCAAAACCTGAAATAGAGGGGTTTATTAGTGAAAGAGTACACTGAGGAATTTTACAAACTGAACATCAGGGCTGGACAAAAATAAAATGAAGATGAAAAGATAGCCAAATATATCAATGGGCTGAGATATGAAAACCAAGAAGAGATCAACATGATGTCGGTTAGTATAGTCAAGGATGTTGATCAAGAAGCCTTGAAAGCTGAGGAAAATTTTGCCAAGAAGCAAAGAAAACGAGGCATAGAAACAAATTCAAGTATAGGTAAGGGAACCAACAAGGAGACGTTCTGAAAGTCGAAGCATGAAGCTCACAAACAAGATAGTCACCATGAGAAAGGTGGAAGTTCTAAATAAGGACAACATGGTGGGAGAGGTTTGTTTTCCAGAGGAAGAGGAAGAGCTAGAGGAGGCGTAGTTAAATGTTATACCTATGGAAAAGAAGGACACAAATCTTGGGAATGTCCAGACAGAAAAAGAGAAGGAGGAGAAGCACACATTGTTGAAGCACAAAAACATGTGGAAGCAGAAGTAGCATAAGGAGGAAGGAACCTCATGATAAGAAAGATTCTTCTTAAACCCAAGAAGGATGTAGAGGAACCTGTTTAGCGAACTAGTCTATTTAGAACTGCTTGCAAGTCGAAAGACAGAGTTTGTAAGGTGATCATAGACAATGGGAGCACTGACAATCTAGTATCCATAGAGATGGTGGAAAACATGGAGCTGAAGACAACTGCACATACAAAACCATACAAGGTATCATGGTTGTAGAAAGGACATTAAGCCATGGTAAGTCAACAATGCCAAGTTGAATTTAAAATACGAAGTTATAGGGATGAAATATTATGTGATGTAATTCCTATGGATGTCTGTGAAAGTATGACCGAAACATTATTCAAGATGGAAGGAAGAATACTTATACCCTAGAAATGAATGGTAGGACACATATGTTGTTACCCATAGAAGAAAAAGAGAAAAAGAGAGAAGCTAGTTCAAGCATACTTCTCATGAGTGGGAAGGAGCTCTTGAATGAAGTCAAGAAGGAGAAAGAAATGCAGTTTGTTGTAGTGAGGAATCCTAGAGTTATCCTTACAAATACTTCTGTGGAAGATTTGCCTATAGAAATCCAGGAACTGTTAGAAAACTTTGATGATATAGTAGTGGATGAGTTACCACACTCATTGCCACCCATAAGGAGTATAAGCCATCATATTGACCTTATTCCAGGAGCTAGTTTACCAAACAAAGAATCTTTTATGTTGACACCTTGAGAGAAT
>SNQJ01S0070467.1:0-16346 GCA_010110895.2 Picea sitchensis | reverse complement strand
ATGGAAAAAACAACTTTTCCTTTGCAGCCTGCTATGGTAGACACACATTTTTAGAAGTGGGGCCTAGACATTATAAGACTGATTAATCCCCCTTCCTCACAACAGCACAAGTACATTCTCACGGTGATAGATTATTTTACGAGATGGTCTGAAGCCATACCATTAAAGGTAGTCAATAGGAATCATGTAATGTCATTCCTAAACTCCCATATTATCACTCAATTCAAAATTCCTGAGTGTTTGGTTTTTGACAATGCTTCTTATTTTTCTTCCCTAGATATGAATGTTTTCGCTCTAGAAAAATGGATTAAACTAAAGTACTCTACCATCTATTACCCTCAATGGAACGGTTTGGTTGAATCAACAAATAAGAATCCGATCAAGATTATAAAAAGGACAGTGTTAGAAAACCACAAGAATTGGCACAATACATTGTACAAAGCACTTTGGGATGCTAGGGTAACTCCAAAAACCTCCATTGGTAATTATCCTTTCTTTCTCGTTTACGGAAGATAAGACATTCTCCCTCCACCTGCGTTGCTTCCTTCTCTGCAATTTTCACAGAAAGTTCAAGAAGAGGAATGTCCTCCTCTAGAAAATCGGATTAATGCTCTATTAAAATTAAAAGAAGTAAGAACGCAGGAAAAACAAAAATTGGATCATCATCAACAAATTGTAAAGAGCTAGTTCATCCTATGAAATAAATTTTAATGTAGGGGATTTGGTCCTCAAATGGGAAAAAACGCACAAGAATAAAGGAGAACATACCAAGTTCCAAAACCTATGGCTAGGGACTTTTGTCGTTTCTGAAAAATTGGGTCCTAGTTCTTTTTGGCTACACAACTTAGAGGGACATGCAGACACTTTTCCAGTGATTGGACAATCTCTGAAAAAGTACTTCACTTGAGAAAATCAGATCCACCCTTTGTAAATATTTTATTTTACATTTTGTTTTGTTTTTTGCTTTTGGTTCTTTTCATTTTGTGTGTTTTGTTTGTATTTTCTGGAAGATTATATCTGAATCATCAATTCATTATTGAGGGGAATTCGATCTTTCATTAGAAACACTTGATAACAGTTCAAAGCATTCAAACATTAAGTTCTAAAACTCAGATCAACTAAGGTAATTTTTGTCTAGTCATTGTTTCCATTTTTCATTGAAATCCCATGGAAACATGATTATCTTTAAAAACAACTTCTAACGCAATCCCTATTTTAGTGAGAACAAATCATAGTGTTTCCCCATCCTGGAGATGATTTCTTAACTGAAATCTAAATGTACAAATTACGATGAAAGTTATCAATTCCCAAAGAATGAGAAAGCAATTCTTAAAGATCGATCATATCATTACCTAGATGTGGAATCTTCAGTATCACCCCACTCTCTTGATATCACAAAGATTCTGAAAATTTTAAAAACATTTTTTGAGAGTTGGAAGAACTGTAATGTGTGGGAATTGTAACCCGTCGGGATACATAACGGGTCTGTTGGCAACGGGTAAATGCACACATGATACCAAGACAACTTCATCGGGGTACTGCACAAGCATGCTGGCATCGAAGCAATGTCAGGTCCCAATATCCTCATGTATGTTTTCAAATGTCAGGATGATTTTATCATAAATGGATGACTCTTGGATGGGATAGAAGTACTAGAGTGGGTTAAATGACATCCATGTCGAGGCTATAGATGCCTTATGGAAGCAGTGGCCCTGTCAACGGTATTGGAGTTATATGTATAAATATCATTACCCTTGTAATCGAAACAAGATGTCGGATTACAATTTTTTGGACAGAACTTTATCCAATACTATGACTGTTATTTTTTTGATTTATTGTCGAAATGCTTGATTTGTCATTTAGTTGTTTCTAATAATTATTTCTGATTCATTTGTTCCCTAATATAAAGTTCTGATAATGCAGAGATAGTTGCTTCACCTAGAGTTTCTCCATTGTTGGAAGCCAAATATTCATGTCAATATTATCATTGTAAAATGTCGTCTTCAAGGGTTAAAATTTTATGTAGTTGTCTCCTTCTCCTTGCAAATGTTTTATCATCTTTAGTTTTGAAAAAATTCATTGGAATAGTCGTTTGTATGAGTTCATTATTTTTTAATTTATCTCTCTACTTGTTCAATTTCATGACTGAAAGCATGAAATTAGAAAAAGTTTTGGTTTGAGGGAATTATACAGTTTATGGATTTTTCTTTTGCAAGTTGGATAACATATTGGGCATCTAATGTTTTCATAAACCCTAAACATTGTGAATTTATCATTTTATTGGTTGATCCCTTGCTATAACACTTGAGTTATCCACCTTGGGGGATATGACTTAGTCACTTATATCCTTTATTATTTTCTTTTCACATTGACATATGTTTGATTGCGCAGCTAGCAGTCATATCACGGTCTCGTCGTCTTGATACATGACTGACACACTTACCTTCAAATATCATCCCTTCATCCTGCATAGCTCAGGCCTGCATTCATTGTTGCAAGTGATAAGTTTTGGTGCTTTTGGTTTGGCATTCATTTCACAGAGTGGTTTCCTATTATACGCGTCCTCTGGTTACTACCTATTCAATCCCCCAAATGGTTGTTATGATAGCTTCCCAAATACTTGGGTATCAGGTTTCTCCCGATTATGTAGACCTCATCCTACATTTCATGTGTTGGAGAACACAACCCACCTCTCGCTTCCCCTGTTCCCTCTATTTGACCATATCAATGGCGCCCGTGATGAGGATCGAGCCCAATGGTTCACAGGCTCTCCACTCTCATGACGATGTCATGGACGACCTGGTGGTGCATGGCTGGGATGGTTTCATCAGATGATTTGAGGGTTTCAACCTCGCAGTAGCCCAAGAGTTTTCTCAGAATTTTGATGGCAACAAGGCTAAGTTTGGGGATCTACAGTTAGAGGTAACTGAAGTTTCCATTGCAGAAGCTACATGACTATCCCAAGAGGGAGATCGATGGTTTAAGAACATCAAAATTGAAGGCGTGCCCTAGAATTTACTCATGGCCTCCAAGAAATCACGTTGTTGTCTAAAAGGTACACCGATTGCACTTTCCAAACCACGATGGCATGGCTTTCTCTTAATGCTTAAAAAATTTATTACTTGTGAAGGTAGATATGGTCTGGTGTTCTTGTATCATGTCTGCTTGCTGATGGTTTTTCTAGGTTTCAATTTGAATATACATTTTTATCTTCTTAGGAATCTGCGAAAAATGGATAAGTTCTATCAGAGACAGAAACTAAACCCACATTCAAGCATGTTGCACCATGGCCTCATTCGAATCCTCCTAGTTTCGCATCTGTCTAAAACTAGGGACAATTGGGAAAATTTCTTATTTAGAAATTATTTTACCCTACCTGAAAATGTAACTGAAATATCTTTGCATCTCGATGAAACCCCTAGTCCCTGTCGATTTAATTGCACTACAGAAAACCTATATATAAACCTACAAGAAAGTCCTGCATCCATGGATCAAACCGCTTTTTCTATCCAGAAACCATCTAACGACAAGAAGCCACAATGTGATTTTATGCCCAGAAAGTCTTTGGAAGAAGTTTTAGATGATTTAAAGGACAAATATTCTACTTTTCCTACTCATGAGCCGATTCAGGTTGGTTTAAACGAATCAATTGTCAAGAAAAAGGGAAGGTATAAGAAACTGAGTAATCCATATGTGAATTTTACAAACAAGAGACCACATCGATTCATATCTTGAAGTTTGAGAAATCAACAACGTGATCATCAGAGCTCGATCCCTGTGATCGAGGTCGATAATTGAAAAACTAGAATGAATATGTGAAGGTTGCATCTTTGGAAAGTAGCATGGAGAGTTATTTCCAGTTGGAAAGTCATATAGAGATAAATATCACCTAAAAAACATTCAAATATATATGGAGCAATGCAAACACCATCTATAGGAGGCAACACCTATTTTCTTACATTTATTGATGATTTCTCAAGAAAAAAATGGATTTACTTTTTGAAATATAAATTTGATCCATTTGATTGTTTTCAGCAGTTCAAATCACCGGTGGAGAAGAAAGTGGTTATTACATCCAGGTTATAAGAACTGATGGAGGTGGTGAATATGTTTCAAGAGATTTTTAGAACTTTTGTAAAGTTCATGGGATTTACAAGCAATTCACTATGCGGTATACACCACAACATAATGGTGTCACAAAAAGGAATAATCGCACCATCATGGAGATGACACGCAACATGTTAGCATCCAAACATTTGTCAAATGAGTTTTGGGCTGAAGCAATAGCAACTGCGGTGTACATCATGAATATATGTCCAACAAAGAGTGTGAAAAACAAATTTCCTCAAGAAGCCTAGATAGGTATGGAGCATGATGTTGCACACTTGAAATGTTTTGGTTATGTCGGATATGCACATGTTCGAGATGAGATGAGAAAGAATTTAGATTGCTAAGGACAAAAATGTATATTTGTTGAGTATTTTGAAGAGACAAAAGCATACAAGTTGTATGATCTTGTTGCAAGAAAAGTTATAACCATCAACGATGTTCAATTTGTGTACAATGAAGCATGGAATGGAAGCATAGAAAGGACAATTAAAATTCTTCGTGCTATTGGGCATGATGACATAGAGTATGAAATGGTTCAAGCACCAATCATAAGTCAGAGCGCAGTTCCTCCCACTCCTGAAAATGCAACACAAATCACAACACAAGCTACTCCAGTGAGATCTGTAGGTGCGCAATCCACAGCTAGAGCGCAACAAACTCCATAAAGCAGTGTAAGTAGTTCATCCCCAAATCCAACATTAGCAAGTTTGTTACCAAGGAAGACCATATACAATGTTGATACAACAAATTCATTTTCAATTTTTTCTTTGTTTTTTCAAATAGATGACCCATTAACTTTTGAAGAAGTTGTCAAGGATGATATATGGGCACAAGCCATGGATGAAGAAATTAAATGCATAGAAAATAATCAGACATGGAAATTGGTAGATGTACCTAAGGACAAGGATGTGATAAGTGTCAAGTGGATCTATAAAACTAAGTAAGATGCAAATGGAAATGTGCATAAGAATAAGGAAAGATTGGATTTTCAAGGGGTTTTACAAAACAACTTGGAATATATTTCAATAAAACATTTACATGATTACCTTGAGATGAACAAAGTCATAGCTTTGTTGGCTATTGATAGCATATATAATAAATGGGATGTTTATCAAATGGATGTAAAGTCAACATTTTTGAATGGTCATTTGGAAGAAAAAGTATATGTGGAGCGACCACAAGGCTATGAGATTTGGGACAAGAAATCAAAGTGTATAGATTGAAGAAGGGACTCTACATGAATTGAGCCAAAGTCTAGGGGAAGCTTGATGTAGTTACATAGATTCCAACATACATACATAATGGATTTCAAAGTGGTTTTGAGTCAACCTCTACATCAAGAAAATAAATAAGGCAATATGTTAATTGTTTTGCTTATAATGAATGATTTGATTTTACTACTGGTGACTTTGGCATAAGAATATAAGTCGGTCGGACATGAAGAATGAATTTGAAATGGCATTAATTTCCTGTGAAATCAAGCACGGTATATTTATTTCACAATGTAAATATGCACATGAAATCTTGAAAATATTCAACATGAAAAATTCAAAGAAACTCCAACACCTATCATATAGGGATTGAAGTTAAGTAATGAAGATGGAGGATCTAAAGTGGATTCCACTCTATTTAAAAGGTTGGTAGGAAGCCTTATGTATTTAAGAACAACAAGGTCTAATATTATATATGGAGTGAGTTTGATTTCAAGGTTCACGAAATCTCCAAAAGAATCTTATTAGAAGGAAGGTAAAAGAATTAAGAGATATGTGTATGGAAAAAAAGACTTTGGCATAATGTATTCTACTTCAAAAGATTACCAAACATTTGGATATCTTGACATTGATTGTGGAGGCATCATAGATGAAAGGAAAAGTACCTATGGGTACACATTTCATTTGGAACAGGTATAATGTCATGGTCATTAAGGAAACAATCAATTGTGACTATTTCTTTAGCTGAAATTGAGTATGTCGCATCTACAAGGACATCTTGTCAAGTTGTTTGGATGAGAAGGATGTTTATGGATTTGGTGCAAGAACAACAAGAACCAACTACATTGTTTTGTGACAACAATTCCACCATCGCATTATCCAGAACCATGTGTTTCATAAGAAAACCAAACACATTGACACAAGGTATCATTTCCTTGAAAAAATTGGTGAATAATAAATAATTAAATATTTGATGTAAATTTTGTGTTTTGTTGTTTTCCACCTACTTATAATTAAAGAGAGTGTTGGAATATTAATTATAAGTAGTGAGCTTTAAGCTTATGTCGACTCTGTATGTTATAGAAAGCACAGATGTTGTTCAGTTTGTCACGGTAAAGGAGCATTATTAGTGAGTCGATCTTTATTCCTTCTCTAGCTCTATTATGCAGATAAAGTCACTCAAATTTATTTTCGTCTTAAATTTTTGATTCAGTTTAAATGTTTGAGTCAGTTTGCTTGTATAGGAAGTCTTTGTCTTAGTCTATATATTTCTGAGTGTGTAAAGAGTCTAACATAGATAGAGTTAAGAGATACTTGATAGTTAGAAGTAGCAGAACCTATGAAGGGAGTGGAGAAATCTAAGAGCACAAGCTCTCTTTTACACACGCTTAGTTTATGAGTTCTTGAATCTGCATTGAAAATATATATGTGATTTTATGTGCTAAGAGCAAAACAGTGATAATTTATTATAAGATTTTGCTTTATTTAGTATTATCATCACTGTGCGCCTGCGCGGTAAGTCGTAAGCGCAAGAATTGAACTGCGTGGTCTTTGCAAATACGCTACGCTGAATAAAATCTGCGCGCTCTAGATTGGAGAGTTTCATCTTCTCCTCCAATCAGAGCAACGGGCTGCTACAGATCTCTACTAATGATGGGGTTGGGAATGATAATGCATGGAGGTAGATTAAATTAAATAAGGAAACCGGCCTCTTAAACCAAGGCGGCTCGAAAGATGGTCATCTTCTCCCGGTAGAGGCGCGTCAGATGCTGCCGCTTGGTGTTTGGAGGTGCAGCGGTGGATGGCCCTTTAGAAGTGGAGAAGAGAATGTCGGTGGGAGAGGAGGCCGAGCTTGGCGGGGTGGCGACTTTAGAAGGGCAGAGGCCAGTGAAGTTGTTGTGGTGATTTAACCGAGGACACCGTGGATGCAGGTGATGGTGCGGGAGCCTTTGACATACATGCAGAGCTCATCAATCCCCAGATGATAACGAAGCAGAGAAGTGCATTGAATCCGACCATATTGTCCGAGTCGTAGTTGTCGAAGAATACAAGTGCAAATTCGTGTCAGTGAAACTGTATAGAGCCTTGCCTTCCTCCAAAAAAAATGGGGAAGGAAACTCGGAAAGAGAGAGTGAGCAGGCAGGGAGCTGTTGTGAAGGAAGAGGGAGGGTTCGATATAATATATCTCCACTATCATAAGGTTATAAGTTGCACTGTAATAATTATAACACACAGGAAAAATTAAGAGCAGAACATTTTAATTATATCACAGCATTAGCAATTGCCAAAGAAATGTTGTTACTATATGGTTAATGTCAAGTTAATGTAAATTAAGAATATCATTTTATGCTATGCCATCCAAGATCTTAATCATTAAAAGTTCAAATCAATTGTTTTAGAACCATTCAATCATGCGTTATTGTTTTCCACGTTAACCGAAGATTTGGCTGGATTAAAAATGCATGCAGATTATTACACCCAAACTGAATTTTTAAATAAAAATCGTCCATAGACATTATACCAGGAGTAAATAAAGAACAATTATTCTACATAAAAATGAAGTAAATATACAATAAAGAATGTCAAATGAATATGGTGCCCATCCACTCTGTCCAGTCAAGCATAGAAAAGAATACGAAAGAGAGAGACGACAATCTCATCTATCTAATCAAATCAAGTTAGACGGAGAAAACGCGTGATGCAGCTTAAAGGAGGAAGGCGGCTCCTCCAACTAAAGCGGCTCCAAAGATAGCCATCTTCTCCAAACCGGCGGTAGAGACAGCTCCGCTGCTGGGGCTCGGTGGTGAAGCGGTGGCTGGCCCTTGAGCCGATGGGTTAGATGCTGGAGTTTGAGATGCGGGAACGGAGGCTGCGCTTGGTGGAGTGACCACTTTCGAAGGAGCAGAGGCAGGAGAAGAAGCAGTAGGAGGAGTTGGAGGAGGAGAAGTGGGTGATTTAGTCGGCGACGTCTTTGGTGCTGCTGATATGGGTGCCGTTGCCGGTGCGGGCGCTGCCATAGAGGCTGAGCTCAACAGTCCCAAAGCGAAAACGAAGCAGAGAAGCGCATAGAATTGGGCCATCTTGTCTGGAAGTTGTTGTTTTCGAAGAATACTGCAAATTCGTGTGACGGAAACTTTATGCAGTCGATCTCTTATTTAAAAACGAAAAGAAGAGGTACGCCCAACAAGAAGATAAAGAAGAGAAGTCAGACAAAGAGATAGAGAAGGAAGAGGGATCTGTGAAGGAAGAGGGAGGGTTTGATATGATATATAGGCAGTGCCACGAGGTCGGCTTCCAGGAAAGAGGGATTTATTTTCATTATTCAAACACGGCATCTCATGTTATGATATGTGGACCAGTTCAAGGCTCTCCATTTATCTTCATTGCCCAAGTCCCGAGAAAACAACCTGTGGTCGGTCGGCCTAGATTGACATTGAACCCTACACTTTCACTGTGATTGGCATTACATATAGAGAGATTGGAGTTTGGTGATGAATTTGCTTCACTGTTAAGATACGCGTCGTGGAAAAAACGTGGCTTGAGCCCTCATCATTCCAGCCTTCCATGAAAGTCCTCATTCCACACAGAACAATTATTACACTTTTTGTAAATGAACAAGCAGCTGGTCTTATGGGCTGGGAAGCTTCCCATAGCTGACTTTCCACATCCCGTTCCTGTTGGATGCAAGTAGGAAGCTTCCCACAGCTGACTGACTTTCCACATCCACGTTCCCATTGGTATAAAACTATTTCGGGTCTAAGACTCTCTGCAAATCCATCAAAATTTAAGGGTGGGTATTCAATCAAAAGCTTAGACAGCTTATACGCACATTAGGAGGGTTCCTCTTTAGGTCGCACCTAACCGAGGCGAACCCTTTTCTAAAGGCTTGTCCTTCATGTTTTCATATCCTCCTAACGAGAAGGAAATTTGATCCCAATATGTTTTGCTGAAATATCTATAGAAGTGGAAAACGTGATTGAACACCAATGGGGGCAAAGGAAAATTCCAAGCCTCCATCCAAACCATAGGATCCAAAAGCTTAATTTTGCATTTTTTTAAACTATACCTTATTCACAACATGAAGGTCATTACACCAAAAGCATATTTAAGAGATGTAGTTTCTCTCTCAATTATTTTTTATCCATGGCATATCCAAATCTGCCATGTGTCCTCCCTTATCTTTGTTAGGCAGATTACACATGTTCTCATTGATGCATACATACCATGCAACGTGCCAATAGACCCACTTGCTAACAAATAAATTTGTACCAATAAACTCATAAGAAGTAAGGACTGCATGCAAGCTAGGGAAGTTGGCTTCATAACAATAATTTATATAAATAGTTTTCTTTATAGCGGTGATCCATCCCCAATCCACTTCCATACTTTCCATATTTATGTGGCATTGGAGTCTTTTTCCCATGGATAGACTGGATGAAAGCACCACGAACTAGCAAATGAATGAGAGGATTGACTAACCACTACTGTGATCAATAGCTAAGGAAATCCTCTTCCTTTGTGCTTGCCTTGAGCTTTCTCCACATGACCAGAACTAATATGTAGACACTTCTTTCCTCCCACTGCACCACCCCACTCGCCCTTGGTTTTTAATCCTTCCAGAGTTGACAAACACTCATGCACTTTCATTTCAAAGATATTTCTCTCACCACCATGGTAGATGAGATGACATTCATAGGGACACCATGCTTGTAGAAAGTGAGTAGACCGTGGAAAAAAATGGGTAGTCACCACTACAACAACCATTGGTTTACATGTCATATGTAGATTACAAATGCCACACCCTCAAATAAAACATGTGGCATTCCATCATCATGTGTAGAATAAGACTATATGTGTCCATGCAAAATTCAAGACCATGGACTTAGGAACTAGTGCTTGATATTTGTTCTATTATAGTTTCTTACAATAAAATATCTCAAAACATATGGTAGTAGCTTGCTCCTAGTTGTTTATAGATTAGTTTTGGTGAATATTATGTATAAATATGGTAACAAACCACACTTGATTGTTTTATGAATTTGCTATCAGGATCTGTGTCCCCATAAATATTTATATTTTTAAATTATAGATCTCTATTTCTTTTTATAGGTCAAGTGGGCATTGCCTAGAACATTGAATATTCAATCAACATAATTTGGTGGTCACCTTTTCAATATAAATTTCATTGTCTTAAGCTTGGTTTATAGTTATATTATTTAAAGTTTTATTCTATTAAACGATACTTTATTTACATCAGAATTGAAACGATGGTACATTAGAGTGTCTCATATTTTCTACCACCTAATAGTCACTATTTCTAGGGTATGTCAATGTCTTTTTTATTAATGAAAAGGAAACTCTAGTGAGTCATTATTGATTACCTCAACAATGAGTTGTCTTTGATATTGTTATATTTAGAATTGATATGTCATTCCTCTTCCACCCAATCTTAGGAACAATAGAAACACAAGAGTAATTTGTATTTGGTCTTTCAAAGACAGAGTTTGTATTCATATTTGTCAATAATACTGTGTAACATCCCTACTCTAATTATTAATAACAATCCTTCCAATTGTCATAAATCGTGTTCAAACATTCGATATTGATCACACATCAATTTATAACTTGATGGATTCAAAGTTAGAAAAATGAAGCACTTCATATATGAAACCCTTCATTGATTCCATTCAACGTTTCCTTATGGAGAGAAACATTTCTCTATAATTTACATCACTCATAGAGGCATTGGATTTTAATCACATTTTATTCTTTAAACTTGTAATATGATGTAAAATTCACCTAGGAACCTTGTAGTGTGTGAATATAGCTTTTGTTAGCAAAGAGGTTGATGTTAATCCTCTCCTTTGTTGTTGTGTGATCTCATCCAACCCATCTGTTTTCAAACTTTGCTTGGGTTGTATTGAAAACCCATAAAAATGTCTCAAGTCATACCGATGAGCCTCAATTCCCTCCTATATATTTATAGATAAGAAAAGATAATATAATATAACAAATGTCCAACAAGTGACCATAAATAGGTGAAAAGGGTTGTCAATTGGGTCTACATAGGCGATTTGTTAGAAGCATTTTTTATCTACCCCACCTAGGAGTTCATTTCCACAAGTGAGATGTTGATCTCTTCATTAGCATATTGTTGTAACAACCCGGAGCTTGTTGTTGAAAAATTCTTGAGCTTCTAAAAAACTATTTTACCCTAGAACATCACGAGAATGAAATTGCCCAATGGGCTTCCCTAGGTTGCTTGTATTTCATGGAAGAAAAGGTCAAAGAAAATACTAAGTACATTATAAACAATAAATAGTATGAGTGTGAGTGAAACTCCTAAAGGGTCCCTTACCCTAACAGGGGTTCCGAGGGCCACAGAATCTAATGCTTGACGTAGCACAGAAAATAAAAAAATATAAAGTTGGGAGTCATGGTGAAGAAAGGTTACCCCTCAAGAACTTGAGAACTAAGAGAAATGTCTCAATTGGAGGTGTTTGGAGAATGTGATCAAGGCCTAGAGGAGCCCTTTCTTCTTGTTGTTGATGAGGATGAGAAGTTTCTATCCTCAAATTTTCACTAGGAATAGATGGATTTCTCCTACCATCAGAGGCCAAGGTTAATAAACCCATGATGGAGGATTGTTTGGTTGAACTAGAAGATCTAGAAGTACTAGATAGAATATTTAAGTACAATATATTGCTTGGAAGAGTCGCTCTCTTTCAACATCTAGATGAGGGGAAATAGTGGTGTCTTCTATGAATGAAATAACTATCCCAAGCCTAGACTCAACATTGTCAAAAGGGTCTCATGGGAAGAGGTCAAGGGTCTCTTTAAGATGTCTCCAATTTCGAAGCTAAGGTGGGACTAACCTACATGTTAATGTTGGAGTTGAACTGCATGGTAGTGGAGGTGATGTGGATACATGGTTGAATTCTATGGGGGTGTATGATTGAGTTGATAAGGTTGATATCTATAGGGAATTATAGGGTTGAGACAATAGGAGGTATAAAAGGTTGAGTTTCACTATGGATTTTTGTATGGTTGAATCGATGGGAGAGATACAAGGTAGAGCCAATGTGGTTGAGTGCTATAGGGAGGTATAGGGTTGAGCATAAATTTAGATAATGGAATTAGAATGGGATCATCACAGATCATGCAAATGTTATGGGTTGCTATATGGTTTAATTGATGAGAGAGATACGAGGTAACTAATGCTGGATGAGCATGGGTTTTATGTGAATATGAGAGATATGAGGTGGGAGATCAAAATGGATTTGAGTGATTGAGGAGTGGGGTTGAGCATAAATTTATATAATGGAATTTGAATGGGATGATCATAGGGTGTGCAAAGTTATGCTTATTATGTTGAGTGTCATGTTCATTGACTATGTCAAACCATACAAGAGGTTGTATTATCATTTATGGTATTACTAGATTGGTCAAATAAGACATGGTTGATATCAATCATGCTAGATTAAGCATTCAAACTAAATTCTCATACATATGTGTAAGGAAACTTTGAAAAACAATTGTGAAGTGATTTTATAGAATAAAACTAATCCAATGCAATGAAAAATATAGTTCTAGTAGGAAACTAAAAATAAATTGTCTATTTAAGATAGTACATTGGTGATAAATGTTCATGTGAATGGTTGGATATCTATGAATCACAATGAATCCAATGGATGATACATCAAATATCTAGGTGTTAATTCTATGGGGTTAATCAATTCATACATATGTAATTTTTTGTTTCTCACGAGGAGAGATGAAAAATTAAAACACAAGATGTATGAAATGGAAAGATCACAATCAAAACACAAGCACAAACATGTTCCTTCTTTATTCTTATATATGACCTCTTTATTTTTATAAGGAATATTTACTTAGTATGAATATAACCCAGGTGGTATATCACAACATTGGTTTATGACAACACTAGGTACTTAGTAGTATCTTAAATGGTGGATGTTTTTCCTCTTTGGTAGTCTAGTGTATTAGCTTGAAATTTGAAGAAAATGGATGGGTTTCAAGGAGGATGGAGACAATTAGGAAGGTAAAAAATGTTGGGTGGAAAGAAATAAGGCGAGATAGTAAGGAAGGTTGTGGTAGTGGAGATAAGAAGGATGGTTTCAAGGACAAAAAGGATGGTGGAGAAAACAAAGAGGGAGAAGGGATGTCAGTTAGAAGGGGTTACAATGAATACATGGGTAGTGGTAAGATAAGAAAGGGAAAAGGAAAGATAAATGAAGTCTCTATTCAAATACATGTCATTGAGTATGTTCATGTTCCTCATGCCCTCTATGATGAAAACCCAAATTCTTTCTCTATAATGTAAATTTCTTAGAGTATTATTAGCGGATAGTTGTTTTGTGTAGGATCCAATCCTTAGGGAATTAAAGGTTTTTATTTGAGGATATGAAGGTCTTATCAATTCCACTAAAATCAAATAAGGTAAGAATAAATATTACTTTAACATTAATCTAAGCTAGGTGGTATATCACAATACTAGGTACTTAGTAGCAACTTGAATGATGGTTGGTTTCTTCTTTAATGTAGTGTATTAGCCTAAAATTTAAAGAAAAGAGAATTAGGTTTTATCAAGTTGGATATTGGTGGCCACCACCTCTTCCACTGACTCATTATGGTTATCCATCTTGGTTGTTTTATGATTTTGTTATGGTGCTCCAAATGGTGTATGGAAGCGTTGCACCTAGGAAGTTGACACATCAACTAACCACCTCAAGGAAGCTCCTGCGATGTTTTCACTTCACCTCAGGTTAGGGTTTTGTATGTTTACTGAAGTGGCTTTGGAGGTCCACTTCCTTAGAGAGTGTAATTAATACATAACATAATTCCATATTTCCATAATAAAGAATATTGTATTTACTATGCATTTTACATAGTTACTTGGCATCGTATGAGATACAATACATGTGGGGAATGATAAGTCATGTCATGGAAAAGGTCATGATGTATCATAGAAAAAATCTCATGACTTATGATAGACTTATCATTTATATTATAATGCATATTTTGCAATAACAAACCAAAATGTTTTCTCAAGCATAGAATGAAAAAAACTTTTGGTAGAATGACATTCTTTTATAACTGATATCGTTTCTATAAATTTAAATACACGAGGAAATATGAAAATCAAAGTCTCAAACAATATTGGCACATCGAAAAAAATCAATCCATCAACGGTGGATTTTTTCATGAACTCTCTCATGATAAGATTATGGATATGTTCTTTTTCGTTGACTTCAGGGAACATATATCTTTGAATGCCTAGGAATTTTATTCTTATTAATGGTTGGTTTGCTCTTGTCATAATTTACTTGAGTCATCATGATGATGCTTATTTCTTTTATTTATTGGTGCGACCATCCGTCAACTTCCCTATGACTTTATTAGTGGTGATCGATGGTACGCCAACTTCAACTAAATATATGGATGTTTCTTTACCATATAATTATTTGTTGAGATCGATTGTTGGGCTTACTTCCAGCTAGTACAACTTTGTGTTAAGAAGATTAATTTTTTTCCATGTTGATCAAAAGTTGGTTCTAGTGCCCTTATCCATGGTTTGGGTTTCTTGTTGTGCCTTCATCTTATTCTTCAATTTATTCATATCTACAAATAAACTTTTATTACAATTTCTCAAATGATAAATTTCTTCATCTTTGGACAATAGTTCTTTATTGATATTTTTAGACTCTTTTTCATGAGTTCTTTTATATTACTAATTTTTTGTTCCAACTCATTAATTTATTGTTGAAATTTATGAATTTTTGTATCTTGCTTATCCAATTCTATTTGATTTTGCACATTTTTTTTCATATTTGCTAATAATAATTTTTTATTCAATTCTTTTAACTTTTCCATTAATTACATTGTGATTTAGTTTTTCATTGTAATCTAAATTTGATGATAAAGGAAGGTTAACCTTTGAATTAATGTCTATATTATTATCTTATTCTCAAGGTGCTCAAATTCTATGTACTTTTTATCAACATTCATGGTAAAAAGTACCAATAGATTTCAACAAAGGGTTCCCTAGGACCACATCCACTTCTGATGGTTTGTAAAAAAAAATCATTTTGGGAATACTTAAGTAATGCTTAAATCTAAATTATTAATCTCATCATCATCACCATACTCTCGTGTAAGAGCTCTTTTAACTTCCTGCAAATTGTAATTTATTCTCCAATCTAATATCAATATAGTTCCAACTACTAGCGAGGTTAATGACAATTCTTACGGTCTCATTCTTGATCCTCCCTCGCATACGCCTGGAAATATTGATTGGTTCCAAAACATGCCCAGAAGTGAATTGAACCTTTAATTTCATCATCATCACCATACTCTCGTGTAAGAGCTCTTTTAACTTCCTGCAAATTGTAATTTATTCTCCAATCTAATATCAATATAGTTCCAACTACTAGCGAGGTTAATGACAATTCTTACGGCCTCATTCTGGATCCTCCCTCGCATACGCCTGAAAATATTGATTGGTTCCAAAACATACCCAAAAGTTGATTGAACCTTATTTTCCATTTCAACTTGGTGAACTTACCTTTCTAAGAAAAAGTTACCACTATAAAAAGTTTGTCTCTGTAAAAAAAATTTAATATATATATATATATATATATGGTAGGGAATACCAAGAGTATTTTACTATTATATTAATACTTTAATATAAAGTAATTAAATATTATTTCGCAATTTTAAAAATACTCTTTATGAAATACTTCTCTTTTTATATTAGTTTTTAATAAGAATAGTAATATAAAAAACCACGGGACAATGGTTTACCAAAACCAGTGGCCTATAAACCACCAATGGTAAAATCAAATTTTTAACCTTCCATTTTTTTTTTTTACTTCTTTTCCTTATAGTATTTTCCCAATATCATGGGAAATTACCATGGTTTTTGTTTTTTGAAACCAAAATTTGTTCTTTTTTTTTCTTTTATACTCTTTCTTTATTTTTTTATTTATTAAGACAAAAGAATGG
>SNQJ01S0070466.1:28263-38639 GCA_010110895.2 Picea sitchensis | reverse complement strand
GAAGACAGGTATGACCCCCTAAAGAAAAAAATGTTCTTTAAAGATGCCATATAAGTATTCCAGAATATTCCTAGTCTTTAAATGCAAGAGAAAACCCCCCAATCAACTAGTTACCCTAAGGCAGAGCAAGCCCCTGCTTCACCCCCTGCACCCAGAAACCCTGTAGTCATACCGAGACAACATGAGCAACCCCAAAACACAGTCGACCTTTGGTTTCAATTTTTTCCTGACATTCTGGGGGATGATCAACTGACAGAGAAGTTGCACAATGCATTGTACCTAGTCTTAGGGAATGAAGAAACCTTAGAAGCAAGGATTCAGGCTAACCTTCCTAAGAAAACTACTTAGAGAGTGCAGCGAAGAAAAGTAAGAATAGGAAGAGAATTATGACTGGTAGCTGAGTTAGATGAGTTCAAAATCAAGGATGTCATGTTAGACCTAGGGTCAGATGTGAACATTCTACCCAAGAAGACCTGGGAAGTCTTGGGAAAATCGAGACTGACATATTCCCCAATTCAGTTAAGAATGGAAAACCAATACTGTATCTTTCCCATAAGAAGACTGGAAAACATGGAAATCAATGTAGCAGGAGTAAAAATAGTGGTTGACTTTGAAGTCATTGAGATCATGGGAGACAAGGACCCCTATCTTGTGCTACTTGTCATCGATTGGGCCTATGACAATTATGCAGTAATTGACTTAAAGAAAGATACCATGACTTTTGAAGATGAGGGAATCAAGGTAGTTCAACATTTGGATCCATATGTAGGACCCAGGTACACATAACCAACAGACAATAATATGGAAGGAGAAGACCTAGATCAGTTGTACACTGTAACGACCGGGACAAGAAATGATTATATAAACCCTACGGCTGATGGATCAGTAAGATGGAGAAGTATATAGTCAGCTGACGAATACTCAGAACTGGCTTTTGACAGTTGGCAACAAGGTTTGCATGAAATATTCTCAAGAAGATGCGCAACCATCAGAATGACCAGATGGGTTGGAACCGAAGTCAGAGAACACCCAGTATATGATGGCACCTCAGATCTAAACAAATTTTTGTAGAATATGGAAGAAACTGTGGGAGAAGATCAAATAATATCGATACTAGATATAGCTTTCTAGGACACCCCCACCAGATGGTGGGCTACTCATAAATCTGCACTCAGAACTTGGGATGAGGTGAAGCAAGCTCTCAAGTACAGGTTTTGGAATAGGGAGCAGTTAGAATCAGAAATGCAGACGGATCTCCATGCTGCACAATTGTTTAGCGGAGAATCAGACCCTAGGATACACTCAATAGTGTGTGGCACATTGGCAGGCTACGGAGATACCTCCTCACTTTTGGGTTCAGGTATTCCCCCATTCTCTAGGCCCAATCCTAAAAGCTTGGTTTATACATGAGGAAACTAGAAGAAATATCTGTGATTGGTAGATACTAGCAGCTCAATTTTGCAAAGTCTTCTAATTCACAAGTAAGTACCTTGATCTTGGACTAGTCTTGCAAAAGATTAAAGAATTTCTTTTTACACCCAATAGTGATAACAAATCAGACTTTGAAGTGTGTCCCGAGCATACTCAAGAACTTCAAAGTAAACTCCACTTATCCTTAATTGAAAATCCTATAGAATGCTATCAGAATAGCAAAGCTTCAGAAAGCCTAGACAAATTAGAAGAACTGAGAAACCTAGCCATCAAAGAGACAGAGGGGAGTAGAGATATCCAAAACACCATACCTATCCATACCGATAGTTCCTATAATCACCCATTCAAATTGAAGAGACTCAATAAAGGGACCCAAGAGCAACCCAAAATAGCTTTGGTGGGATATTACTGGGATGAGCAAACCAGTCAGGAAATACAGAGTTTATTGTGGGAATACGAAGATTTGTTTCGAAAGACTTTTTCATAATTGAAGGGAATCAAAAGAATTATGGGAGAAATGAAGATTGAGTTAAAACTAGGATCCAAGCCTGTTAGACATAGGCCATATTGTATTAACCCAGGAGTAAAAGAGAAAGTCAAGAAGGAGATTGACAAGATGTTAGAAGCAAGTATCATTTTTCCGGTAGAAATAGAATGGGTCAGCTTGATAGTCATTCAAAGCAAGAAAGTCAATGAGGATATTAGAGTCTATGTGGACTACAAAAGCCTCAATTCTTCCTGTGTGCATGACCCTTTCCCAACACCCTTTACCAATGAGGTCCTAGAACATGTTGCAGGGAAGGAAGCATACTCATTTACAAATGAATTTTCAGGATACCATCAAGTTAGGATTGTTGAAGAAGACAAGAGAAAAACCACCTTCATTACCGAATGGGGATCTTTTGCATACAATGTGATGCCATTTGGTTTAAAGAATGCCCCTGCAGTTTTCTCTAGGATTGTGATAGTCGCCTTTAGAGAGTTCATTCACAAGTTCATAGAATTTTATATGGATGATTGGACAATATATAGTCTTCTTAAGGAACATGTAGCATTGCTAAGGCTAATGTTTGATAGATGTCGAGAGTTACAAATCTCACTAAATCTCAGGAAGTGTATCTTCTGTGTGCCACATGAAAATCTGTTGGGCCACATAGTCTGCTGAGAAGGAGTATTGGTAGACCCAGCTAAAGTTGCGAAAATTGTGCATATGACGCCACCTATGAGTATTAAACAGTTGCGTTCTACACTAGGACATACAAGATACTATCACAGGTTCATTCGAAGATATGCTAACATTACTGCACCCCTGGAAAACTTCCTGAAAAAGGATGAACCATTCCAATGGACTCCTGAATGTGATAAATCATTCGTGAAACTTAAGGAAAATCTCATTACAACACCGTTCCCGATATTCCCAAACTGGGATAAGGAATTTCATGTCCATGTATATGCTTCAGGAATTTCCTTAGGAGCTATCTTAACGCAACCTAGAGAGGGAGCTATGGATCACCCTATCTACTTTGCAATTTGGAAGTTGTCGCAAGAAGAGCGCAACTACACAAGGACAGAACGGGAAGGCTTAGTCATGATCTACACTTTACAGAAATTTAGACATTATTTATTAGTGTCTCATTTCAAATTTTTTACTGATCATTCAGCATTAAAATACCTAGTTAACAATCATGTGTTGGAAGGAAGAATTTGTAGATGGTTGTTGTTATTTCAGGAATTTTCCTTCGAATTCATCATCAAGCCAGGACGATGCAACATCCGACCCGACCATATATCCAAACTAGAGTCAGGAGAAAGTGGCGGAGAAGTGGATGACCATCTCCCAGATGCAGACTTGTTCAAGATTGAGGCCATACTGGAATATCTAGAGGATATAGCAATATTTCTCAGTACAGGATCCTGTCCTAAAACATATTCCGCAACCTAGAAATGCCATATGGTCGTTAGAGTAGCAGATTATCAGCTGATCGTCAGGAAATTGTATAAAATAGGACTAGACATCATCCTCAGATGATGTGTCCTAGATCATGAAAGACAAATATACTTTGGGAATGCCACAGTGGAATTGCAGGAAGACACGTAGGAGGAAAGGCAACAGCACAGAAATTCCTACAGGTAGGACTGTGGTGGGAAACACTTTTCAAAGATGAAAAAGCATACACCAGATCATGTGATGTTTGTCAAAGAGTGGGCAAGTTGTCACATCGATATGAACTTCCATTACAACCCGTTAGAGTGCTACAGGCATTTGAGAAATGGGCAGTTGACTTCATTGGGCCAATCAACTCTATAGATAAATATTGAAGGCAAGGTAAATCATCACAACAACTGATTACCTTACTCGTAGGGCAGAAGCAACTGCGGTATAGGACTGTTTGATGGTTATTGGTGCCAGGTTCATTTTAAAAAATATCATTACTCACTTCAGATGTCCTAGGAGCCTAACCAATGATCAAGGAACTCATTTCATTAGAAGTACTATGGAAACACTTATAGGAGAATTTATGATTCAACATCACAAGAGCAGTCCATACCATCCACAAGCCAATGAAATAGTTGAAGCCTTCAACAAAATCCTGCAAAAAGGACTAACAAAGGTCTGTTGTGCAAATCGAGAGGAATGGGATGATAGAGTTCCAATGGTACTATGGGCCTACAAGAAAACCACAAAGAACCTCCGTAGATACACACCTCTGCAGAGTTCATCACTCCAAGTCTGTATATTGCACAAGCCACATGTATGACAGATGAAGAATCAGCGGCGTAGAGACTTGCGGAGCTACAAGAACTCGAAGAAACCAGATTTCTAGCAGACTTCCACTAGTCGGTTGAAAAGGCAAGAAAAAAATCTTGGCACGAATGACACATCAAGACCAAGGTATTTACACAAGGGGAGAAGGTGTTACTCTACAACAGCCGATACCAGAAGCATCCTGGAAAACTATGTATGCACTAGTTGGGACCCTTCCTAGTTCTGTAGATCCGACCATCAAGAGCAGTCCGATTCATGCAACTGGATGGTGTGCTATGACCGGGATGGGTGAATGGTGCTCGCCTGAAGCCCTACCTATTTCAAAACTAAGAAGAAGGACAATTGCTCCAGCCCGATGGAGCTTGTACAATAGCTAGATTTGAGTTTCATTTTCTTTCTGAAATTTTGTAAATTCAGTCAATAATGTCCATGTGCGTAATGTTGCACCATAACACATAGTTCATTTATTTTGTTTAAGTGTTGATTGATATAGAGCTAATGACTCAACAGTACGGAACCTGAAGCATGAGAAGCTCCATTAATGACAGTCATTAATATGACGGGAACAACCTTTTTGGTCGGAGGAACGATGAATCCCAATCCAATATGAGTTAAAGGCCACACAAACCCAGTCCAATCACACCCTTTATTTCCATTTTGGTACCCGATTATCGCCCTTTAAGCCATAAAGCCGCATTATGCCAAGATGCCATTGAAGTTTGCGCTGGGACACTCACCTGACAAACAGAAAGGTCTGAATTTGACCACATCCCTATTCCACTCAAATGAGTAAATACCAAGATAGCCCAATAGGATTTACCTTGATCAAATTGTCCCGTCGGACAACTCACACCCTGGTGTGTCTATACGAACATGATGAGGAGCAGTTATTTCTAAAACTTACCCATTAAGCCAAACATAAGAATCTCAGAACTCAACCGAGAAGGTATTGTTTCTAAACTTAGCATAGCCATTTATGAACTCATCCGTGCAAACCAGTTAGGACCATTGCCAAAACTGTAAAAGTAGCCCTAGTTTTTAACTCTCACAGAAGCGCCAATGCCAAGAACCACAGCAAGTTGGAGCCCCATGATTAAAGAAGCAGTACCAGATGAGATCTACGACCCTGGGGTCGAGATCATAGGTGACCTCAAAGGGACGATAGAGCACGTTAAGCTACTCGACCTTGACCTCATGGATTCAGCCCTATTCCCACAGATGCACCAATACATCTTTTTGGAGTTAACCCAGGATGGAACCAGAGATATGCACTTCATACCGAAAAAGGAGTTCATTAACTTATTTAACTCCACCATCATTAACCTGATAGACTTACTAGTCTTTGGCACCACCGACGAAATTGCACGATGCACAAAATTTCTGATAAGCAGAGTGCATGACAGAAGTCTATGGTTGGATAAGAGATATCCAATCCATGCAAAAGATATCCAACAACTTACTGGACTATCCTCCAAAGGAGAGGATGTATCGAAGGGATTTCAGGGTCTCAGCAACCATGGGAAGAAGAAAGGTGAGCTTGGCCTGTACGAGAAGTTTCACATAAAGAGGGGACGATGCACAATGGTCATTGAACCAATATTGCCCGAAACAGTCCATAATGGCTGCTACGTCATAGCCAACAAGATTATGCAGTCTTATTATAAGGGAGAATGCATTTTAGATGCACTATCAGTTGTCGACTTCTGCACAAAGGGAGCAATGTTCAATTGGTGTAGTTTCTTACTGGAGGAACTACTAGTAGCTTACGAGGAGGCACAAGAGAAGGGAGGAACCTTTACCTATGGATACCTACGTGTGGCATTCACAATGCTCAAATGGAAGTCACCCATGGGAAGAAAACTGACAATACCAGATAAAGGGTGCTTGGCAAAGATGTTTGAGCCATGGCAGTCTAGACCAAACTCGGAGAACACATCACTCAACAATGTAACATTTTCTAAATGGTATAATGATATGATAGATGCAACATAGAGGCCACACATCCCATAGGAGATCCTCAATAATATCACGAGGAATATTGCATTTAGCATGAACTGGCACAACACATTCATCTGCCCGAGGCATGCTAGTAGGGAACATTTCCACACAGGGATGCTACCATTCTATTAGATGAGGAATCCTTCAATAAATAAGTCATGTCATGGACAGTAGTCAAACGAGGCCAGCATAAATCAAGAATGCACTACATTTTGCCCACCGAACTGCTCAAGAAAAAAGACAAGGAAGCAGGAGAGGGACCGAGCTCAGGCCCCGAGTTGAAGAAGCCATACGCTCTGACACAAACAAACTCAGAGGAGGAAGAAGAAACACTACAACTGCAGTGAAGGAAAATACCAGCCCCCCCGACAACTACCAGACAATGTTGTGTTATCAGGTGCGCAGTTCAACCAGATCTTGGGCATTGTGCTTGGCACCAAACCAATGGTGAAGAAGCCCAGAATGGGGGTCTCCCCGAAAAAACCCCTGAACCCACAACCCCTTGCATCCACTGCTCCCCGGACCCGCACCATGACCAAATCCACCACTATCATTGACATTCAAGATGACTCGGACCCTGAAACACTTCCATCCATAATCATTATTGAGCACCCTCCACCACCACTCCAATTACCAAACCTCCTCACCACCATTCAACATTATACCACACCCTCAGAGCTGATGCAGCTCAACCACCCAGAGACAGAGGAACGACAACACCCACATATAACCAGACAATCCCCCAAGCCCAATTCAGAAATTCCCGACCCCGACCCCAAGACTGCAGGGTAGAGCATGATGCAGGATGTTCCAAATCCAAACACCCAGGAACAACAACTTGAGTCTTCATCACAAGAAGAAACCGCCCGAAGAAGAGAAGAGCCAGAACCTGACCGTAACCAGCAAATCACCTCACCACCCAAGGGTGAGGGTGCCCTAGAAATCATAGAACATGATGTTGAAGTACCAGAACATACGGAGATACCAGACGCACACAATGAGCCAGAATCAACAACGGAGATGGATACGACCACCATGCAAGCGCAGATGGCACAATTTCTCCAAAGCCCCCAACAATGTGTAGAATTGGTGTATCTTTGCATAACCAGAACCAAGGTTCTGATGCTGTTACCGACAGACCTTAGATTGAGGATTGCACTAGCACCACCAATGGAGGAGGAGGTAGAAACCTGTTCGGACCACTCGATGGCCAACAGACTCACTCTACAGACAAGAACACCCACTAATGAAGCTCCTTCAATGACATACCTAGTACAGTGGCCAACATCACAATTATTTGGGCTAATCAGAGCCTCAACGACCCAACTAGAGCAATGGCTCCAGGACACCGAGAGCTCAGCCGAGCTCACCAGGAAAGAACAATTAGTCACATAAACATATAGAATGGAGGAAAAATGTGATAGACTCCTAGCCCAATGCAAACTGGGAAAAGTACAAGAAAAACTTGCAGAAGCCTGGCCGAAGATTCAGAAGGTCGCACCTAAACTACCTGAGGCCAATGATGCAAGTGAACCAAAGGAACAGATCAAACAAGCATGGAAACAACTCGCTACCCACACCGAGCAGATGAAAGCGAAGCTACAACAAGTCTAGCAAGAAGCAGAACAATAGTCCCAGCAGCTCCAGGCTCAAATGTAGATGATAATATTGCAAGGAAACAACGCCAGAGAAGCATTGCATAAACACACTGCAGACTACACTAAAATATTCAAAGAAGTCAATGATTGGATGGGCATCATCGCTCGATGGAATCAAGTCCTAGAGGAAGTGCACACAAATATCTAGGTGTTGAATGAGGAATTTGTTCTCACAATGGACCCCATAGAGTAGTAACAAAAGTTCGACCAAATCCAGCAGGCCGATAACGAACTAAATTCATTCTACGAAGCACAGTCTGTAGCCAAGAAAGAGATGCGCGATTTTCGACCGGTAATTCAAACCGCCTATATAAAAATGCACTAGGTCGATGCAACAACTGACTCTGAATGGAACTCGTTGGTTGCAACCAAGCCAAAGGAATACAACAAAGAGATGACCCAACAATTCCTGGCAGAAGCATCACTCCTCGCCTGGAAATGGCAGGACAAAGTTGAAAGATTTCGTAGAGTAAAGCACAAAGCATTAGAGTTGGTTCTAGAATTGGGCCCTTCATTTGAGGAGGTAAAGGAAGAAAAGGCACAAACAGAAGAGATCAAAGAAGAGGAAAAACCAGACAAGGGAAAGCAACAATTTCTCCTAGAGAATGTGAAGGAACCAAGTTCTTGACTCGAGGATGATTCAAGGATTGTGGTCAGAGCCTTTTTGGCCCTTCGTTTTTGGGTAATAATTGCACAAGTTTTGATTAAGCATGAGTCGCACAAACTTCATCAGAGGATGGAAGAAAGAGTAATAGAAAAGCAGTTGCGGAAGCCATCACAACACCAGCTAAGCAACAAATAGTTGCAACAAAACAAGAAAGCGAGCAAGCCAAACAAGAAGACATAACCCAACTATGTATAGGACTGAATATAATTGTAAAAGGGTTGGTTAGGTTGGGTTGGTATTGTTGTTGTTGTTGTTGTTCGTTTAGTCTGTCGGTTGGGTTAGAGTAGAGCTGGGTCATGTTTATCAGAGTCACCCAAGGTTTTGGGGAATAGTTGTTGAAACTCGTTGTAAGTCAAAGAGACAAACCAGAGTTGGTACTAAACATTTAAAAGTAATTATGAGTCTGTAATGAAGGAAAGATACACAAACTAATATGAAGGAGAGCCAAATTTTCAAATATGATGTGTCTTTGTATGTTTACTTATGCATTACATTGTTCCTTGATGGCTTATGAGTTATGTTTGATGGTTCTATGTTTAATCGTTGTTCATAATGTAAGTAGGTTCAATTCTTGCGGTTAGATGTCTCAGATCTGATGTTGCCTCTTGTGCAAGAACAAGAATGAGTTCCGAATGATCTATGGATTCTCTTTATTATTTTCCCTACCCTTCCCTATCTTTTTGTCTCAGCAGCGCTTCGGGTGAGACTTCTTCTCTTTGGAGGAGATGAAAGTGCTAGTGCTCTAGACTACAGGATACCTTTTGTTGGTAACCTGAGAAGGACCCTGGTCTGATCAAATTCGCACCAACAATCATGCCATACCATGCCTTGCATTTCCTTGCCTTTCCAATCCATGCCTTGGATTTCCAATCCATTCTTTGCCCAACCATGCATTTCCTTGCCATGCCATGCCTTGCCTTGAGTTTCCATGCCATGCCTTGCAATTCCTTTCCTTGCCTTGGCTAACCACAATTCATCTAAAATGTACTTCCATTTTGATATTCATAAAACTAATTGTTTGTAAAAATATATTTATTTTCATTGTTATAGAGAAGTTATTGTCCTTTGAGTCACCCACAAGAAATTTGTCTCTATAATCATAAACACCATTAAATTATTTCCAAATTCAATTAACTTCTAATAAATTTGTTTCTAAGTTAGTTCAATAAAAAATTAATGGCATTCATGTATCATACATTTTTTTATGCTTAAAAAAATAATGATTGTGCTAAATAAACAAGTTTAATACCTACAAATAACAATCAAAGGATTCATTAAGCATGTAATTCTACAACTTTTTATCTCATTTATCTTAGATAAAAATACTTGCATGAGAATTTCAATGTCATAACATAAGCTCTCTTTATTCATATATCTTATGTATGTTCATATTTGTGAAACATGGATTATCTTAATTAATAGAATTTACATATAAAGGGATATCACTAAATAGGCTTATGTTCCATCCTTATGGTGTAGTCTCATTATACTATTGATCCATAATTTATTTTGGATTGCATGAAAAACAACATAACTTCAAGGGCTTATATAAAATCAAAGAAATAAAACAAATATTTCAACTCAATAGCTTTTATAACAAAATATAGCATGTAGACCTAGGCCTAGGCCTAGACTGTAATGTCCCGACTTTGGGACATCACCACAGGGCAGAGATTTATGATGACCAGAGTAGCCAGATGGGTGTTAGCGCAAGTACAGGGGTATTTGAGAGGCATTGTGGGGTCCATCTTGCATTGATGATCATATTCCATCATTATGAGCCATTCCGCACAGGTTGGCTTTGGTTTCGTTGCATTCTGACGATTTCCATGATTTTGACTATTTTGAGCTATAA